>JAVDPK010002601.1:165993-212477 GCA_034780415.1 Cichlasoma orientale
CTGTTTTTTTTGAGTTTATGCTGTGTGGAGTGTCCTGCTTGGAGGTCCTCAGCCTGCTGCACCCCCGTTCCATGACACCAAGTACAAAGATCTGGTTGCTGAAGCCTTGCCAAAGGCTCAAAGCCCTTTATACAACATGTCTCGTTCATACAAGCGCCTTGGTTATTTTGCCCAAGGACACTTTAGCATTTAGACTAGAGATGCCAAGGATTGAACCACCAACCTTCCAGATTAGTTGGTGACCTGCTCTACCACCACACTGACATGACATACGAAGCCACATGTAGGAGAGCTCATTTTGGAAACGGTCATATGGGTAGTTTTATAAGAAGCGACTGATTGGAACATAAACTAACAACAAAGTTTTGTAATTCAATGTTGATGGGCTCTCCGGCCGTATTGATAAACCTAATAGGATAACCAGAGAAAACACTACACGTATTGATGTTCGTGTTCCTGTAAAAAGTGGATTGCTTTTGAGTGATCATCTTCCTATTTTTTTTTATTATTATTTTACACAATCTAAATTTTAAGTGTACATCTGGTGTGAGGGAACCATCTTATAAGTTAGTAAGACTAAGGACATCAGAAATAATTGAAGCATTAAAGATTAATTTAATAAATCAAAATTGGGATGAGGTATATATTTATGACCGAAATCAAGCATACAGTGTGTATTTAAATATATTCTTAGAATTAAATAATAAACACTGTCCTGTTGGGAAATGCTAGTTGAAACATAAAATTAATGAAAAGCCATGGATGTTTAAAGTCTGTAAAAAGAAAAACATACTTTATAAGAAAATAAATAAAGAAATAAATTATAAAAGTTATTTTTAAATAGTGAAAATGTTAAAACTCTCATTGAGGATTTCAATAAATATTTTGTAAATATTGGTAAAACTTTTGTGACTAAAATTGTGGTCCTATGTGGATAATGAGTTCTGTGTTTCTTTAAAAAAATAAATGAAACTGACATAATTGAAAGTGTAAAAAAAATTAAAAACTAAAAGATTAACTGATATAAACTTCATTCATACAGTATAGTAGAACCTTTGACATCTAAATGTAATCAGTCTTTCCAAAAAGGAGGTTTCCTAATGATGTGAGAAATACGGATTATTAACAAGGCTGGTTATTATGATTACACTGAGACACTGTTTCTAAGGTCCCACATTATGAAATTTAATGATTTGTTTTATTTAAAAATAATGCAAATAATGTTTAAGCAAAACATAAGTTACTCCCAAACTGTGTACAAAGGAGGTTTGTTGTTTGTTTTGTTTTTTAAGTGCAGGAGGGTAAATAAGATTTGAGAAATTTTGGTAATTTTACAAAAAAAAAATTAAAAAATAGGAAAGAGACTGAACAAAGATATATTTCTGTTGTATGGCAAAAATGCCTAAGATCGGACGTCAAAACAGTAGAAGGTAATGTCATTGTGGGGATGTCCATCTTTTATATACAGTCTGTGGTTTCTAGCAGCTTTGAGTGCTTTTCTGACCTAATCTTAGCCGTCCACCTCCTGACTCCAGCTCCGTACACTGACAGGAGGCGTCATATAAAAATATTAATTTAAACTTACAGTTTGCAGACTGTTAGTTGTTTAGGTGGTGCACTCTTGTATTGTTTCAGGCTGTTTTTCAAGTGTAAAGATTTAATCCCAGGGAAAGGTCAGTGACTGGAAAATTGTTTTCTCAAATATGTGGTGTTGACACAAACAGAATCACACTGAGCCAGAACAGCCACGGCGACTATCTTTTAACTTCAGAGCGTTCATCACATTGTTCTCAGTGTTTTTTACCCACTTCCTGCCTTTCTGTGATTATGCCTGTCACTTCATGTAAATGCAGTTTGCTGTTGATATTTCATTCCTGACAGCATTCAGTGTGCAGCAGCACTGAGCTCATGTTTGCATGCGTGCCACCAGACGTCAATGCATTGACAAATTTTCACCCTAGCAGAGAGGCTTTGTACATGTTCAAGGATGTTTATATAATTCTGTCAGTTCATCAGTGAGACTGACACCTGAGGGACGAGTTCTCCTGAGCTGTAGGAGGAGCTCAGTGTTATGTTGGCGACGATGTTCAGTTCTTTTTAACTGCCAACTTCTTTTTTGTCTTCCAGGCCAATAAACTCAGAACCAAGACCCTGCACAATACACTTAACCCAGTCTGGAATGAGACCCTGACCTACTATGGCATCACTGATGAGGATATGGTCCGCAAAACACTCAGGTACTGTCTGTGGTATGCCCAATGCTTCCACTTAATGAATGGAAAGACAAGGAAGGAGGAGAGGAAGGGGGGTAAGATGTGGATGAAAGAAGAAAGGAGTGGTTGGACATATGAATACAAATGAAAATGAAAAAATGAAATGAAAGAATAGAAGAAATGGAAAGACAGTAGCAAATGAGAATGAAGCATGGAAGAAATAAGGAATGTAATGAAAGTAATAGAAGGAAAGGAAAAGGAATGAAGAAGGAAGGAATTAAAGGATGGAAGGAAGGAAGAAGCGAAGGAAGGAAGGAAGAAATAAGCAATAGGATGAAGGGAGAGATGGAAACTAGGGAAAAAGCAGAGGAAAGGAGGGGGAGGGGAGCAGGGGAAGCAAGACAGGAAGAAAGGAAGTAGCAAGGGAAAGAGGGAAGGAAGGAAGTGAAAAATATAAGCAGAGGAATTATAGACAAGAGGAAAAAATGGAAGAAAATAAAACAACTGAAAAATAACTGGAAGGGAAGGAAAGAGTAAAGTCAAAGACAAAGTAACAGAATCAAGAATTTTTATTATAAAAGGAAAGGAGGGAAAATGGTTTGCAGTGAAAAAGAAGGAATAAAATAGAAAGGAGAGTGAAGGACGTGAAGAGAGACTAAATCTGTCTCTTGTTGTTGTGTTTAGCTGCCACAGATCTGTTTTTAAAGGCTTTGAAAGATCATTTTTAGGGAGCAGCGATGTTTGACAATTTCTGCTCTTCTTGGTTTCTGTTTGAAATAACTACATTACAGCCTGTGTTTAACAGCGGCCCCTTCGAGCAGAAATGAGTGATGATGTTGCTTCTTCCTTTTCACTGTGAGTTTGCATGCCAGTCTGAACCTCAATGTGGAATAGCCCCCGATCGGAAGAACAGTTGGGAAATCCATTGTTTGTCAAATTTCCAAACAGCGCTTCTGTTTGGGTGAGAGGACTTCCTGTTTTGCTGGTTATTTGTGTTTCGCTACAACACCTGAGAACACACTATAAAACCTGAGAACAAAACTCCAGCCTCCCGAGATAAACACGATTCTCTTATGCAATGGAAGTATTACTTCACCGTTCTTTGCGCCTGTATTTTTACCAAAGTGTTAACACTGTGCAATCAAGTGGTGGAGGTAGGTTATGCAATCATACTGTATGCATAATCATTTTGGTAGCTACAGTATATCCCAGGTGGGCCGTATTCAGTGGAGGATTTTAGTTGACTTTTGTCTTCAGTTACCCCCAAGCATCCCAGTAGCAGCTGTGTGGTTCTAGTGTTATTGTTATATGTTGGAATGCCGTGAACAGTTTTTCAGGGACATCCTGGCATTTCACTTAACAGCTCCATCAATTTGTCCTCAAGATGAATGTAGGTAAAGCCAGTCCTCCAGCTAAATGATCCTTTTGGTTTGTTTGTTCCTCCTCGCAGGAAAAAGCTAAACAAAACTAAGTGCTGTCCCTGAAATGATACACGGATGTGTTTCCACTTTATAAAGCTGGAAAAAGTCCCCATTAGGATGTGAGTGGAGTGGTGGAGGTGCAAAGACAGGCACAGACTTTCAAACAGAAAACGGGCGATCATCTCTCCTCTGTGGCATTTACAGTAGTTACAAACCAACTTGGTCAGTTTTTGGAAACGATCACGCTTTGGGTTAAACACACACTTTTAAAACTTAAGTGTTACAGAGCTTGTTTTTTTAGTTTGCAGCGTGCTGAGTTCGGCCCGCCAACATTTTACATGCACTCATTTAAACGGCCACTAGAGGTCTCTTAATTTTAAGGTCCTGTCCTTGTCTACGCAGGTATTTTGTAAACCGTTTTTTCTTTTGCGTTTTGACCTTTTGTCACATAAATGCTGTTTTAGTGTGTGTGTGCGTGTCTTTACATTCTTTTTTTGACAACAGACTTAGCACCAAGTTATTGTTTGCACAAGACAATTTTCTGCAATGCTGATGTCGACAAAATACAGTATTTTTTGAGTATTGCTCAAGGAAACGAGCATGACAAGTCTCTCGGTCCACTTTTTTCCTGTGTTTTTGGGAATTTCATAATCCAGTATGACGTTCAGGAATAGTCCAACATCACTATCTATGGAAATGTAAGATTCAGTACTAACACGATGGGCTATCTTTGCTCACCTAATAACTTTTACCCCCAGGCTTCTGATTGGCCAATCCAACACAACAAGTCACCTTTGGGACCAAGTTTAAGTTGTGCTTTCATTTGTTGCTGGTTAGAAAAAGGTAGTTTGGTCTGAAATACACCCTTTTAATTAACTCTCGTTAATAAGCTCCATTCACTTAGTTTACCCTTCACCCTGTTTCACCCCTTCTACAGGAGGTTTCCATGTAGTTGGTCAGACGGCCATTGGAGGTCAGTTATCTTTTTTCTTCCTGCCAGAAGGAAGTTCTTCCTTTCTACTGGCACCAAGTGCTGCTCACAGGGGATCGTCTAATTGTTATGGTTGTTGAATGTAATTCAACTTTTCTACCTGCTGATTTGTTTTGTTTTTCATCTGCTTTTTAAATTAAATTTTCCCTCACCGGATTGGTTTGGGCATTAAAAACATTTGGTTTTCTTTACAAAAAAAAAAAAAAGCTGTTTTTTGAGGTAAAATACACCTCTCCACAGCAAGTTTGGGGTGACAGACACATCGCACAAATGCAATAACCCAGCGTGTCAGGGCACAGACGCCAAAAGACAATTTCTGTGGCTTTGACAAAGCAGTGCTGACTGAGAGAAAATATATTTAAATATTTCCAGCCCATTCCAAGAAGTGAGGTTTCTCTGAAAGTCTCACTTCTTAGAATCAGTTAACACTAATGGGCACTTTAATGCTGGTAACATTTATTTCTGCCATTGAATACAATGGCATATACAGTACTGTGCAAAAGTGTGGAGCCACACCTCTTTTTTCTTTATATTTCATTAGGAAAATGGTAAACAGGTGCAGTGATTTATTGAAACATGCAAGCATACATAAAACTACAGTATATAAGGCACTGTTCTAAGCTTGAAAGTCAGTATATGGTATGACCACTTTTATTCTTCAGCACAGTCTGAACTCTCTTAAACAAGCCTCTTTGTCATTTCTTTAAGTAGTCATTCAAAGCTCTTCTTTGAATGCTGGTTGCCTTTTATTCCATTATCTGTCAAGATGATCCCAAACTGCTTTAATAATGTTGAGGTCTGGGCTCTGAGGAGACCAATCCATGACTGATGGTGCTCAGTCGTTCAGGGTTGCTTTTACTCTTTCCAGTTCTTGTGTAATTTGTGTACCGTACCTCAGCCTTTTCTCCCTGTTTTCCCTTCCTTAAGAATACTTGACAGCCACCCTTCCACTGAGACCATTTCTGATGAGGCTTCAACAAGCTATAGATGGCTCAACTGAAGAGCCAGGTGCTCTCAGGTCCTGTGTCAGGTCTTTGCTGGTTACAAAGGATGAGTTCCAGTTCATCTGCTGTAGAAGGTTCTTTTAGGCCTGTCACTTCTTCTTTTGTCCCCCACTTTTTTGTCCAGTTTTTTCACATTTTTGGAAGCAAACTTTAAAGAAACGAGTGGTAGCTCAAGACTTTTGCAAAGCCCTGTATATTTGTGGCTACCAAATCATTAAAGAATGTTTGGTAAAGTTTTGATTGCATTACTTCTAATAATTTTAAACTACGTTCCTACTATAAGCTGGAAAGGACTTGTTGTACTGCCGGGGCAGCTGGAGAAATTGTTGGACTGCGGTAACTGACTGTCAGCCTTATCGACACACTGCAAATACATGACTGTATGTTGCTGATTATTTTGTGTTGCGGAGCAGAAAAAATACTGTATTGTTGCTGGACTGAATACCACAACAACAATGAAGGCCTGAAGCAAATGTAGCAGAGATGAGATGTGATGGACACTGTGCGCACAAGCCAAAAGATCTATTCACACACAAAACACCTTTATTAACCATTTTCCAGAGACAATAGGCTGTGAGAAAGACCTCTGCGCTTCCAAACAGCACAGCCTATTTCTTCTTGGAAATTGAAATTTGAATTCAGCACCTCCTGTCCAGTTATTTTTACTGAGAGTCAGATTGCAGCACATCCCACACTATTAGTGATGCATATTAACATATATACAACATACTCACACCATGGGTTGTTTAAGGGCTGCATGTTTCCCTCCATATTGTGGCTGATTATGCAGCAAAAAGCACTTGAAACACACAGTATTCCCCAACATGGGCACGCTGTAGCCATGAGCGTGAATCATGCCATGTCAGGGTAGTGAGTGCTCTGCATTTATTGAAAACATAGGTCTGCAGGGAGCACCAATGATTGGCTTTCATTACAAATTTAATGAAATGGTGGAGAGGAATATAGATCTCCAGTCTGGGAAGTAAAACACGAAGCTCATTTCGTGGCCCGTGCGCCTTTGTCCTCAGTGGTTTGGACTGCGAAAGACCTTTCAGTTCAGCATCAATCATCAGCTCTACTGTGTTATATTACAAATCTGCGTTTTTAGAAAGGACGCCGTCTCGCACGGAAAGGGGGATTTGTTTTGTGTTTGTGTGTTCAGTGGAAACAAATGCAAAATGGGCACATAATAGAAATCAGTAAATAAGCTGAAAGTACAATACACCACAGCACAAATTGATTTGCGCTGCACTAATTGAGCAAATAAGATGAGCAAAGCGAAATGTGTTGGAGATGAATTTGTGATTTGGTCTTAAACGACTTTCACACGATCAGGAACAATGTCAGTTTTTCTTCTCGTATAAGCGAGTTTCCCCTTTCACTTTAGTATCTTTGAATCTTTTGATCTGTGCATGGATGAATGCTTCCTAAAGCATAATTATCTCATCATTTCCTGTCATACTGATAGAGTCTGACAATGATCTTATGAACCGCTTCCCTGCAGAACTACTTGGTTTTAGCCTCAGTGCTCGGAGTCCTGTGGCCCTACAGATTTAGCGGCACCAACTACAAAGTGCAAATTGAATCCCCTGTGATGGAGGGTGGTGGAAAATGACTGGTTTTATGGCTTTAACCCTCCTCTCAGCAACAAAACCTTAACCTCACGTCCACCTCTGCTTACTCTGTTTTTGTCTTCTCAGGATTTCAGTGTGTGATGAGGACAAATTCCGCCACAACGAGTTCATCGGGGAAACGCGCATCCCCCTCAAGAAGCTGAAACCCAACCAAACCAAGTGTTTCAACAACTGCCTGGAGAAACAGTTACCTGTAAGTTCACTCCATCACACACGTATCTGTATTTTTTTAATGCTGTTTAAATGTGATTGTTTCTTTAACAGATTTTAGCAGCAACATTTTCCCAGCATCTGGTCTTAGTTAAAAAAAATATAGTTCCAAAATGTTGTGCCCTCAAAGACGTGCCCTCGCTGTCTGTTGGACATGTTTCTGAAGAAGTTGATGTATGAATTGTCATATCCTGTTTTATTGATTCATAACAAAATCAAATGAAGAAAATCTAAGATTAAAGATTCATTTACTCACCATTACACAGCCCAAAGTTATATAATAAGTCCCTTTTATTCTGCCAACAGAAACACTACAAATACAAATGTGGGAACAATTAATGTGGCCATAAAAAGAAGCTAATGTTTGTGGTAACCTGGTAATGTCAGCAGAGCTAGCGCTGCTTAACTATAGCTAATGTCGGTGGGCTGTAGGTGCAGCAGTTGCCTGGAGAAACGGTAACCTTTAAGTCCACTGTGCCATGCATTTTTTATGCCACGTAAACATGTGATTGTGTTTATTTTTTAACGATATAAAGGAACAATGACTCTACTATAGCGTGGCTTATAATACGCAGCGTTATACTCTGCTCAATGCAGTATGCTGTGTGTGGGCCAGATGAAATGCATAATCGTCATTACCGGTCCATCATTTTTGATGTATTAAGTGACTCAAGCGTGGATTAGGCTTGGAAAGCTTGCTCATGTGTGCATAGGCCTGCCCCGGAACGGCTTGATTTTCCACATCTGTTGCGCTGTATGACCATCTGACTGGGAGTGATGTGCCGTCAAAGCAGTGTAACTCTGATGGTGTCTTTCTTCAACTGCATGAATAATTGATTTCATAATGCTGTGCCGATTTGATCTCTGCATCGCTTCGACTGCCCAGGTTTCAGGGTCCGTGCCAGTGAACTTCATATTGCGTTTCAAAACATCTTTATACTTTCATCTACTTTTAACGTTGAATTCCGGGAAAAGTGGGAGAACCTGTGCAGTTTTAAACTGCTCCAAAAACAGAAGCAGAAGCAGAAATGTAGGCACCCCCAAGAGATCGGAGCTCTCAGATAATGTCTCCTGAGGTCTCAGACCTTAACGAGCTTGTTAGGACTGTGGATTGTTCACAATCATTGTTGGGAAAGGTCAGGTTATGTGAGTTTCAAAGCTTTATAAATACTCTGACTTTTCAAACCTGGTGCCAACAATCAGCAGCCAGGGGCTCCTCTGGCAGCAGCCTAGCACTCTTAAAGCTGAAATAAGTGATACCCACAAAGCAGCAGGAGAAGACAGTAAAGTGTTTTTGGGGGTAGCTGTTTTATCAGTTTGAAATCTAATTTACAGAAATAGCAGTGTACTCAAAGGTAGGGTCTGGAACACCCAAAAACTTTGATATAGACTGCTCATTTTAAGCCCCCATCATTTTGAATGCAGACGTCTTTCAGAAAGATTTGTCAGAGTATTAACATAAAGTATCTCTAAAGTTGAAGATGAGTGGAATATGGCTCCTACAATAAAATAACAAACCTCAAAATCCACAATAGGTAACCGAAAGCAGCACAAGGTGATCGTAAAATATCTGTTACTGCTTGATTTCTCAAATAAACTGCACAGCTGCACGTCCAAGCCCTCACTGCACTTGTGTATAGACAGTAATTAAAGAGGACATGCAGTCTGTTTTATTGATAACTTGTTGCAACTCTTGTAATGCACTAATTACTTTCACAGGGACAGGACGCGTCTGTGAACTAATTGAAATACCCGGTAATGCTAAATTCAGATAATAATAGGTTCATAATAATAGTATAACAAAAGATCCCAACAGGGCAAGACATGGTGCTCCATATAATAGATGTTGATAATTGCAAGAAACAACGGGACCCAGGAGGATTTAGGTTAAAGCACATGACAGATTCGAGCCTTGGGCTTTGAGCCCATAAGTGGGGTGCGGGAGTGGATTATGCATTATGAGAGCATGGGAGTGGAGTGAAGTATCATTGAACTGTGATTGAATATCCTTTTGAAAATGCCTACACAGTTTATGGTTTAAAAAAGTGGATGCAGTGTAATTCTGGATCATCCATATTTGGAGTGTGGAGCACTGTTTTGTGTTTGGAGAGACAACTTCCTGTTGCTTCACTCATATGCTTTGTTGTCTATGTGGGAGTGAGAAACGGCATCCAAAAATACAAAATATGCTTGTGCATAAACTGGTACCAAACAGCCACTATTCATTGAACAATCTGGGCTTTGATTTTTAGCGAGGTTTGTTTTATGTAAGTGCATGTTATGCTTCCAAAACCGGCCGCATCTAAAGTGTATTGTGGTCATTTGCCAGTCAATGATTTAAACATTTGGGGCAGCAGAAATCAGTACTAGTGTTACAAAATCATACTCTTTGTGTTGTGATTAGTAAGTAAAGCAAGGAAGTTTACAATTTCCAACATTGCCTGATTTATGCCAAATATTTGTGGCATAAATCTGAATATCTATAAGATAACAACCAGATGAAGGATCGCACAGTGTGATCAGTAGACACTGTCAGCACTGAAGAATGTGACTCATAGGTATACCTGCATGACACCGCTGCCTGCAGCTTTACAACAGCCATCGACAGCAAAGGCTGGATGAATTTATTCCGTGCACAGCATGCGTGCTCTTTAATTCACACACTGCAGTTCATTTAGTAAAACTAGAGCTGATTTTGAAAGCTCAGATTATCACTGCATAGGTTTTAGAGCGGAGCAGATATTTGTGTCAAAATGTCCAGTTTTTCTTTCATTTCTTTTTCAGTTAAGATGCATGCTATTTTGGACCACCCTGTCATATGCCATATCAATATAAAGCACTCGGGGGCCTTTTCCATGCAGAATGCGTCAAGGCAAAGTGAAGTGAAGCCACGAGTGTCGTCAGTTACAGAGAGAAAAGGAGCTCAGGCAGGGTAGCTTTCTGCTCTGCTTACACTTGGATGAGGAGTTCTGGCTGAACACAGGAAGCCGTTTTGTGTGCTGGGGAGAATAGAGCAACCATTTAATCATCTCATCCAGCAGCTCGCAGCGCCTGTCTTATTGATGGTCTTGACAGTGAAGCATTTTAACTGGCTTGCTCGGCTCATACAGAAGTCAGTGAGTTTGTAGAATGGGCAGAAAATACAGAAATGCTTTGATGCAACCTTTAAGTCTAAAATAATTTCTACTAAATTTAAAAATTTCTAATTGTTTTATCTTTTAATCAGGAAATTACCCATTTTTTTGTGAATTTATAGTGTTTGTAAATTTTATACATGCTCAACTTAGGACTTAGTCACACAGGCCTTGAGACCATTTGGCAACCCCCTGGCAACCACTGACCCAACCAGTTAGTGAGTGGTTGCTGAGGGAAATCAGTTGCAATGAGAGTGCTCCATCAAAAACTAGCAGATTGCTGTAATCCGCTATAGCTTGCATGGAGGACACCAACTTGTCTGCAAAGGCTAAGAACTTTTGCCTTCAAAGTAAAAGTTGTGCATTTCAAAAACTTTTACTTTGAAGGTAAATGTCTCAGTTTTGGGTTTGGGTCACACTCTTCACAGTTTCACTGCCACTTTGCAAGTAGTTTGCAAGTCTTTGCAGGCAACCCAGTGGCTTCCATTTAAACTGCATCCCACCACGACAACCTGTTAGCAACTGCAAGGAGATTTTTGGCGCAACACGTTGCTAGCATGGGCAGCAAACAGACCATAAATCTAGGGTTCATAAAGCCAATAAAAGCCATTGACAAGGAGCGCTTTTATTTTAGCCCATAAACACAACAAGGAAAGAAAGCCCTACTTTACATTGTATCTATCCACAGCTCAAGTGATACTATCTGCTTGTTAAGCAATGATGAAATGACCCTGTTTCCAGGTCCAAGCTTCCACTGTTAAAGATGAGGTCCTGATCTTTTTAACATGCTGCAGTCCTTTGCCTCTGTTTTTTTTCTTTTTTCTTTCCAGTGGACAGAAGCCCCAAAAACTTTCAGTTGTCATTCTTGGACTCAGCAGCTTCTTATTACACTCGTGGCATACACAACAACCCTTGGGCTCACAATATGGTAACATATCAGAAAAGAATCAGTCTCAAGGTTGACTAAGATTTCAGTCTAAGTTCAGGATGTTTTCTTGATATCACGTCAGTCCTCATGTTGTGGATGGAGACGTCACAGATGTCCTCTAGGCTGATGTTTTGTCCATTTTCCGCATCTTCTTCCAGTCATGTGATGGCATTTGTCAGCATTTGACAACAGTTTAACCCTCAGCCTGTATATAAGCCCAACTGTATCCCTGTAGCTAGCGATCAAATAACACATCATTACAGACTACCCCTTCCTAATACTGACAAGTACAGTGGGTGTTAAATACATATTAAGAAGCACAGCTGTTGTAAAGAGTATAATAGCCACCTAACTAATGATTGAAAAACTATATATATGTATAGTCCGAACACTAAATGTGTTTGACAAGTCCATTTTTCATGTGCAGCCCTCAATCACACACCGACATCTTTAAATGGCACTCAGTCATCGTTGAGAATTCCTGACTTAAAAGATCTTAGAAACACATCAGGCACATTCGAGGCAGCGCTCCTATTGCTACAATAGAGGAACCACCATAAGGATGAAAAGTGTGTACATGCTGACATAAAGACTGAGGAACTGTTTGTATGTTTTGGTCATTTCAATGAGCCTGGACTGCTGTGTCCTTGCCAACATTGTGAGTTTGACCAATTGCCCGTTTTCAATTTAATGGATGAGTCTCCAAGCCTGGACTCTGGATCTGCAACTAGCTCTGGCACCAGGAGACAGCAAGAGGCCCTGAACAGTGAGAGCCAGCAGCCTAATCTGGCAATGAATCTTGGATCAGTGTCTCTGTACAATATATTTCTGTATTCCCTCAACTCAGTTGGACAATGAAAGGCTTAGCTGTAAGAGATGGCCACAAATTTGTGGCTCACCCTGTTGCCTCATTGAAAAATGACAGATTTGATGTAGTTTTGGATTGTACCTTGTCTCATTATGTAAGCCCATGTTTAAAGGCGGTTGCTCTGACTCTCCCAGAAGCATTTAGTATGCCGCCATGTTGAATGCCTGCAGAAAGCATTCGGCCACAAAAGACTATGGCACATTATTGGTGTGGTTAAAGGGCAACAATGTTAAATGATGGACGTGATGGCCGGTGACACTTAGAAAAATTAAATGCCTTACAAACGTTTGTCTTTCCATTCGCTCCGTCTCCAACTTTTCCCTCCTTTGTTTCCATTATCTGAAGCCACACATGCATTTTTATTATTGACTGTAATAAATGTTTTTGCATCCAGGGAACCTAACATCTCACTTCTACAGTACACAGCTTTGTTGGTGTCCGTAATGACACACAGTTAAATACAAACTTTACTTTACTTTAAACAGCTAGCATTTTGCCCTGTCATTTGAATTTAATCTGTCAGCTATGTGGCTGTTTACTTTGTAATCATACACTTACAGTAGGCCTCAGGCGTACAAGCCTCAAGACCAGTTGGCTACCACCGGTCAACCAGTTGGCGAGTGGTTCCTGGAGATTGCTGGCAGTCACCAGGGTAAATTAATCGCAAAGAGGGTGCTGAACGAAAAATGCTTGTAAATTGCTTTGGTGGCTTGCAGTCACCATGGTTTATATGGAAGATGCCGACCAACTTGTCTGCAAACACGCTAGCTACTAGTCGGGCAGTAGTAAACCTTGGAAAAGTGCAAGCCAAATGGAAAAAGCAGTAAAAGGTGTGCTTCAACACTGAACCCTACACATTTCAGAAGCATGCAGTCTGCAGGCGGCCACAGCAATCTGCTAGTGACCAACGCAATTGCAAGGACATATTCATTACAGCACCATATACCTGTATGTGACCAATTTTACCTGGCGTCTGCCAGTAACCACTCCTTAACTGGTCAGCAACATAACCAAACTACTGAATAGTCTGTTAACTAATAATTAATAACTAATTTAGGGCGTTCTGTGAACTATTGTTTTTGAAGCCTTGCGTTTGATTCTTTTGGCCAAATGTGAACTGGGGATTTAATGGGAACTGGACTGCTACTTACACAGCGCCTTTCTACTCAAGTCGAGCATTCAAAGTGCTTTCTACTACAAGTCTCATTCACCCATTTACACACACATTCATACAACACTTTATCTATGCTTAATCTCGCACACACACGCCGATGGATGCGCTCGGGGGTAACTCGGGGTTAAGTATCTTGTGCACGGCTACTTTGGCATCAACCTTCCAATTGGTAGATGACCCACTCTGTCTCCTGAACCATAGCTGCCGCTAATGCTAGATAAGTAGTGTTATTAGCAATTACATCCATAATTCACTGTGATATTAAATGGGATGATAATTTTAGTGAGCAAAAACTGGCTTACAACAAAATGAACTTAAGGAAGAACCTGAACAGCCAATTCCTTACAGTTAAAGCAGGACATTAGGCCTCATATATTTTTTAAAAAACTGCCATTGAGGGGGGAAATTATTTATAGAGACCACCAGAATGTAAATATGTTTATAAGTCTGTGAGAAATGAGCACATAAAGTCGTAACTTAAGGAAGCGAGGGCCCCATAGACTTTTTGTAACCACAGGAGTCTGCCCCTGGTGGCCACTATAAAGAATACACTTTTCAGATGTTACACCATCTTTAATGATGTCTGTGGCATTGTCCTGTTTTTGGAGCCTTCCTATTTAGGGAATTAGTTTTTGTCACTTAAGCTTTAGCTTATTTTTTTTTAAAGGTTGCTGCTTTTAGCTCCTGGAAATCCAACTGCAAGCATTCAGACTTTTTATAGAAAATGCCAGACGTACAAAAGAAAATCTGATGGTGGAATTAATCGCATTAGTACGAGTACAAATGAGGTGCTTCACTTTTTCCCCTGGAAGGCAGAAAACCAGAGCTCGTGGAGCCTAAATATTCCCGTTAATCTTCTGAGCAACAATTTTTTTCTCACCTATTTTTACCTCTTCTGTTATGGGCACAGCGTTCTTTATCCTCTCTGTATGGAATATGTGTGTGAATGC
Source organism: Cichlasoma orientale (assembly GCA_034780415.1). Classification (NCBI taxonomy): domain Eukaryota; kingdom Metazoa; phylum Chordata; class Actinopteri; order Cichliformes; family Cichlidae; genus Cichlasoma; species Cichlasoma orientale. The sequence continues at coordinate 180,521 of JAVDPK010002601.1, forward strand.
CAGTGCCCTGTATGCCTCAGCCACTTCTCTTGCATCAGCACAATAGTTAGCACCCCACTGTTTTCAGAGAGGTGTTGATCTAAGAGATCCTACCAGGACATTGGCAGGAGATGTATTTCAGCCCAGCTTCCTGTTGCACACATTTAAAGCCTCAAATCCCGAACTACCCACGCATTCTCTCAAAGAGGTTCAGACATGACCTGTGTCACAGACGACGACTCGTGCTCCTCTCAGAATGTCAGAATTTCTTTATTGCATTGTTGCCATAAATAATCGGCAAGACTTGTGGGAAGGGGTTTCTCTTTAAAGTGTATGAATACATTTTAAAATTGATTATTGGCAGAATAGTGTTAACCAGTCAAAGAAACCCTCCCCTTTATCCTGGCATATGATCAGACATTTTTCTTGGTAATACCTCTGTTTCCCTGGTAACCCCCAAGGGGCTGTGTAATACCTGGGACCCAGTCAATACACTTGGAATATTACTGTGCTGGGTTGCTGCCTACTGCATGTGCTGCTTTGTTGTCGGTCTGTGGAGGAAATAATGAAGCAAGCACAGAGTGAGACATATTTCACTTTATTATTTAGCATCGTTCCTGCTTTCATTCAGCATGATGTTGAGGTGGTCTCATTGGAGTTATCCGGTAATGCTGTGCATTAAATTGAATTAATGGACATCCTCTAGCCAATGATAATTGAGTTTTCCCCCAGGCAATGGTACATGTAGCTGGAAAATGTAAAGTAAACATTACTGCGCTGTGGTGTGTTTGCTTACGTTAATTGATTTTATGTTTGAACAGATTAATAGAAAAAGAAAGCAGGGACTCATAGAAGCTGCACGAGGAGTCGGATCTTATGCAGACATTTTAGTTTGAAAAGCTTCTGCTACATTTAGGCATTGTATTCAAACCACTCCAGTGTATTAGGACTTTAGGACTGATTTTATCCTTCTCCTGTGGGTACTCCTTTCCCATTTCTGTGGCTTTCTCTGGCAGTCTTACCATATTTGCTCCTAATTTGTTACACACCAGCATATACTCGTGTGTTACTATCAGAAAGAATTTTCATCCCATGGTTGATCCGAGCAAAGATGCTCAAACTTGCTGTTCTTCTTCTCTGGTATTTTCTACAGAGATGGTATATAAAAGATGGGAGCCTTTCCTCCTTTAATAAACAACCTCACAGGTCATTTGTGCAGGCACATTTTTACAACCAATACCTGCATCTTAAAATTAAGGGATCTCCAGGGGTCGTGCACGAAAGGGCGTGTGAATAACATGTTTGGTTTTCTACAGCAAACTCTGAAGAAATGCATAAATATGGATTTTCTCAAAAGGAAAAGGAAACGCTTAATATATAGCACTTCTCTACTCGAGCACTCAAAGCTCTTTAAACAGCATGCCTCGTTCACACACATTCATACAAGCACTTCAGCATCTTGCCCAAGGATGCTGCAGACTGGAGCAGCCAGGGACCACGCCACCAACCTTCCGATTAGTAGGTGGCCTGCTCTGCCTCCTGAGGCACAGCCACATTACACGCTGACATGACATGTGAAATGTTATTTTTAAAAAATGGTTCATACGCAATGTCACAACATCAGGTTGTCTCCTGCCACCTGTAGAGGCGGTCATTTTGGAAATGCTCGTACGGGTTGGATAGGAACGAGTGACTGATGCGGTGCTGTCGTTCCAGTCGGTTTGTGAAGTCCTAATTTAAAGCGGTCATTTTGACCTCTTAGCATTTTGAAAATCATGTAACTACAGCATGTTAAATTGATGTTTAATGACTTTCCCTGAAATGTATTTACTCGTTATATGGCGAATCTTGGGGTGTGTTAGATAAAAAGAAAAAAAACACTTACCCAGAACCACCGAACGATGTCATTTTGACCCCATCAAAATGACATCCTCGGCATGCCAGGCTGCCTAGCAACACCTATTGTTTACACACTTTGATGACATTTGGCTGAATGGGTCACGGATGGGATGTTGAGCCGGGGCAGAGGGTCGGAGCGGGGGAGTGGAGTAGCATAGCTGAACTGAGCTGGGAGTCCAGACTGTAGAGAACTAATCCGAGCAAATAAAGAGTGAAGTCCAGACCAGAGCAGCCGCCGGGCCTGAGCGCTGAGGAGGTGGAGGGCTGCAGGCTGAGGCGGTGTGGACAGTGGATGAGAGAGAGGCTGCGGGTCAGGTGACGATGTGGACATGTGATAAGTTTTCACTATTGTACTTTTACAATAAATATTGTATTAAAATGTAAAAATGTATAGTAACTTAGATTTGTACAGTTGAAGCGCCTTTCAAGAAGCGCAAGGATGCTTTACAAAAAAGTAAATAAATAAATAAAAAGCCTAGAGATTGAAGGCCTTGTTGACGAGATGAGTTTCGAGGAGTTTCTTAAAAGAGTCCAATGATGGGGCTGCCACACTGAGGGCTCTGTCCCCAGGGGTCTCGAGGTTGGTGCGAGGGAAAGGAAAGCAGGCTGAGGCTTGTGGTGTCCGAGACGGAGTGAAGGAGGTTGAATCGATACGGAGGGCCCAGGGCATTAAGGGATTTGTAAGTGAGAAGAAGGATCTTGTAAGTGAAGATTTAGGAGCCTGGGGGTGGTATATCGCCACAGCTTAATGTGTGTTAGAAGCCTGGTAGCTTGCAGCCAACTTCAAGTGGCCATTAGAGGAACTGCAGCTTTGGCTCTTTTGCATCCTTTTTTCTTTTCTCTTCCCCCTCACCCTCAGCTGGTCACATTAGATGGCTGTCAAGAGATTGTTTCCATCTTAAAATAGTGTTATTGGTGCGGATGCTGTGGATTGGCTAATATAAGATGCTGATCACCATCTTCTTCTTTTGGCTGCTTCCTTTAGGGGTCGCAACAATGGGTCATCTGCCTCCATCTCACCCTATCCCTAGTATCCTCCTCTGTTATACCAACCCTCTGCATAGCTTCATCCATGACATCCATGAATCTTCTCTGTAGACTCTCTCTTTCCTCCAGCCAGACAGCTCCATCTTTAACATCCTTTATCCAGTATATTCACTATTCCACCTCTGCACATGCCCTAAACATCTCAACCTCGCCTCTCTAACTTTGTCTCCAAACTGTGTAACCTGAGCTGCCCCTCTGATTTACTCATTTCTGATCTCATGCATTCTGGTCACTCCCAATGAAAATCCTAATCTTAAGTTTAATCAGTGGAGTTTTGTTAGTTTCTTGGTATAAATAATTTATATGCTAACATAAGAAAAAGAGTTGTTAGCAGAGGGATGGTGGGCAGGCTAAATGTGAGTATGAAACCAAAAAGAAGACAGTGAGTGGTGTAAAAAAAATGTCAGCACTTGTCAGACATGCTGAGCTTGTTACTATCCTCAGGCCTGAGGTTTGTACTTCCTCCCTCGCTATCTGTCTCGATGCTCTTGGTTTCTTGTGGATTTCCCAAAGTGCACCCGTTGCAGGGTACCGGCACACAGAAAAGAGAAGTGGGATTTCCTAAACATTAAGAATGGACAAAATGGGATTTGAGAGTTAGCTCAAGTGGTGCCTGAAACGTGCTGCCATGCTAGATGAAGTGAATGCCATCACTAGTCCAGTGAGAGGTCTTGTAAAAGTCATCTCTGATTTGTATAGGAAGTCAGTTCCTTGGGGATATCTGATTAGTGTCCTGCTGTGGATACTGCTGGACAGATTGTTGAGCACTGTCTCCTACATGCAGTACAAGACTGCAGCGGAGGCAGCAGTGTGTCTGCACAGCCTTTCCTGTATTCCAGTTTCCCTCTTCACTTAAATATTGTTTCTGTTGTGGGAGTTTCGGGGTGTTAGCAGCAAACATCACAGCTGGCACAGCTTGTGAGGGCCGTAGCTTGAAGTATAGTTGTTCAATCATGTGCCTGAATGTATATATTATTAAAATGTGATATTAACAAGTTGCCAGCAGCAGAATGCTCAGTGTGTCTGAGACTTTTTCTGGTGCTTGCCACTTGGGGGCAGAAGAAAGAAGTTGCAGTAAGGCGTTCGGTGACAGCCTTTGATGCACCAGCTGCAGCAACACTGGGCATGGAGAGATAATGGCCCCGAGCTACTAAATCTCCATCAGTGAGCTGGCTAGGTAATGGGTGGGTGGGTTGTTTATTAGCCAAAAGGCCGTGGATTGCATCCCGTTTGCTTTTGCTTTGTTTGCTGGGAGTGGCAGACCTGGCTCACTGTTGCTCAAACCCGATCCATCCAGGCACTGGTGCCAAAATACACCTTGTCCATTTCTATGAGACACCAGCAGCCTGGACAAAATGGAAATATTTGGTACAGTGGGAATGAGAACAGGATTTTAAGTTGATATCTTGAACTTGTTGGCAAACAGTTGCTTATTTACACATCCGGCTGTATCGGAGCTCTTTTTCATTCATTTAGAGTCACTTTTCTGGCCACCTGGCTTCACTTTTGTTTATTTTATTTTTTATTTTTTGTGAACTCCTGAAGGAAACTTCTGGTCAGTTATCTGATAAACACTCCATTATCTTCACCTGCTAGTTGATGTGTGCAAAAAATGCAGAAAACTGTCCGTTCAAGTCAAGTTTTATTCTTCATACTGCAGATTTTTAAAAAACAGTAATATTTAAAAGGTGTAAAACTTCCTCAGAGCACATACAAGACGTGTTATCTTGTATGTGCTCTGACCAGGAGCCTCACGAGCTCAGTGAGCAGCTTTCATTCAAAGGAACAGGGACCGTGTTGTTGTCTTGTGCGTAGTTCTCATAATACATCCACGAATGTTCAAAGTACACTCTGTTTCTATTAGTCTGTTTGCAGGTCTATGTAAAATAACTAGTTTATCACATTTCATTCAGCGCCAGAGAGAGCTGAATGAAATGTGATAAAATGCCTGAGGCTTGCTTTAGGCTCAAGCTGACAGTTCTGACCACAACTGTTGCCAGTCGAAGCTGTACTGTGGGTAATATAGGCATCAAGTTCTGATGAGGAAGAAGGATTCTTTTGGAAAAGAAAGGAAGTGAGTCAATGATATTCTGAAGTCATGTATTATATTACTGCAAATGGACATTGGAATGAAGCGACAAAGCCAAAACAAGGCATCTTAGTTTAACTTCATAGCTCAGCTGCAGCATCCAGTCTATCGTGGATGAGAGGAGGACACGGAGACAGAAAATCTAATGAATATTAATTTGAAATGGCACACACCAAACTGAAAGCACTCACAGTTTCCACTGGTCCATGCACTTTCAAGTAGCTCTCGATTAGCTTAAAGTTCTTTAGGCTCTGTGCCTTTGCTCTGTTGATATGGGTGGCCTTATCCTGTGTGTGTGTGTGTGTGTGTGTGTGTGGTTAAAAATAAGTGCTGAGGTAAAGGGGAAAAAAATGATGAATTACTTACATAATCAGAAACTGTGGAAGAGTTGCTGGTAAATGGCATTTCTAAGTCACGTGGAAGTGAAAAAAGAAAAAGGCCTGTATTTCTGTCACTTTCATATACATTCAAGTATGCATTTTTTTTTTCTTTCTAGAGAACATGAAGTGCTCTGAGGGCAACACAAACTTGTATAGTAGAAAAGTACATTCATAAGATTTTGATGAATCCCAGGCAGCTGTACTTCATGAATAACTTAGCTGAGCAAGCGCTGACTTAATGAGCTAACTCACAGTGAATCATACTGTTGTTTCTTTTTCAAAGTACTACTCAGAACAAAGTGTGTCTACTTTGCTGGGTCTTCTTCCTCTTTTATACTTTGCATTCCAAGGAGTTCCACAGAGTTCCATACTAGGACCACTGCTCTTCTCCATATAAGTGATCTGTATGATGATTATCAAATGCTGTCTTCAAATTTTATGCAGAATATTTCGTTGCGTGTTCCCTTTTAGTTGTAGAAACCTTTGAATTCCTGCCATCTGCCTTTAATGTTGTTCAGTCCCATTTAATTCAAGTTAACATTAAATGAAGTCCAAGTTCACGCTTTTTCCACACAGCAACATACAGCCACTCTTTATTGATCTCTTTTTCTTTTCTTTTTTTTACATCAAAGTGCCATAATATCAAAATAAACATATTGATAAGACCATGTTTTATGATGCAGATGTAATCTTCAATCTTGAGGAGGTGCAGATCTAAAAAAGAAAGTACATTATTAAAACATTCATTGCGAGAATACTTTATTAAGGACAAAGTTTATACTTGAACAGTTTTCTTTATATTCCCCTCCTATATCTACTTACACCTCTAGATCAAAGAGTTTGGTTATTTACTGTTATGAAGCATCCAGGCTGCCCTTGAGGGCTCTGAATGGCAGAAATGTAAAGTGTAGGCATATGTAAGGTTTAATCTTTTACTGTTAAAGAGGGCTATGCACTCCCTATTTATTTATTTATTTATTTATTTATTTATTTTACCTAGTAAACCACAGAGATCAGGAATTTCTTTTGCAAGAGCGTCTCGGGTACAAGAGGCATTAAATTTCTTTTGATTTGTTTTTTGATGATGAAAGAACACTGAGCTTCTGAATGAAGCCTGTACATAAATATACTGTTCCAGTATGTATGTCCAGAGGTTCAAATAATGAGGTCAGCGAATGTATATGTAATCCTTGTGAACCAGAAGTTCAGGCTTCTGGAGCATTTAGGCTACTGCTCTAAATGCTCCATTTCAGGCAGTTTTTTTCTACTCTTAGACCTGTGTGATGTCAGAGGGGATAGAGGGGATATCCCTAATGTGTTCATCTCAGGCACACATCTCTGGCCATGAGCATCACCACCAACCTGCTGCTCAAGTCTTCTATTTATGAGCAACCAATCAGAAGAAAGCTTAAAGGGAAAGGAGCTAAAATAATGTGTTTCAGAGGATGACGTCAGGGATCCAGTAGAGTATAAATACAGTAAGAATTATTTCTGTATAGTGAATCATGCAAAACTACTGCAGTGCAGGAGAGTCCAAGTATAAAATATGGAGCTGGCAAAGAGTATAATATTGACTGACAATTATATGACAATGCATCTCAGGTGATCTTTTTTGTAGAGCAATGTACCAAGCAGTGTAAGAAATTACTTTCTAAGTTAATGCATTAACACTTTTAAAAATGTGTTTTTACATTTTTTTGAGTAATGAACACTGTGGATAGATTTAGGAAAACAGAGGTAAAGAGATAAGGTTGTCCAGACTACAGCTTTCCTGCATGCTTTGATTTGAAAAGAAAAAAAAGATATAAATGATACACTGATGCACAAAGTAATGAATTAGAATATATGAGAGGCCCGTTTCTCTTACAGTGTAGCGAGCACGTCATCTTTGTACCAGGAGAGCTGTGTGTTTTGATGATTTCTCCCAGGATGGAGGGAAGTCTGGAGAATTGCTGGACTTACAGCACAGTGAGAAGAATTTGTGGACGAATTCTCCTTTTTCATAATACTTGATTCACACAACAAGAGGATCAACAGCTTGTAGAACACATTGTGAGCCTCCTGTCTTCTCTTGGTAGCCAATCGTGCGACGAGAATGTTTCAGCGGCTGGGATGTGGTCTCTGTGTTTTTCTGTCCTATTTTGCTACCATTTCTGAGGCGTGCCATCATATTTTGACTGTGTCTTATGATAATTTAACAAGCTATCAAGTTGTGTCCCGCGTATGATTATGATTGATGCACTGGCAACGGTGTCAGTATGACTGATGTTGTCCAGCATGACTAATGCGGCAGCCTATGAGCGAGACTTCCTGTTTAAATAGTTAATTTAAAAATAAAGTGATAATAAAAATAAAAACAGCAGTGCTCATCTGTGGAAAAAGTGAAGTGCCGTGTTTGTAGATGCACTTTAAACACACAGGTCATGTGTCAGTTCGATGTTTTTCTTGTCTCTGAGAACATGGTAAATTAATTTTGATGAGACCATTAACTCATCATCTACAGCGGAGATGGGATCAATCAGCCAATCAGTGTCTGGCTGATTTCCAAGGCACGTATTTGTCTAGACGACTAGGACTGTAGGTGCTGTAAACTTTGCACATTACGTGAGCGAATAGAAACGTCCAGCTTTTTTTTTCCTAACAAAGACAGAAGTCTAGCTACAAAGAAGCAGAGCAGGCCAAGAATAGACTGAGGTAAAATTAAAAGAAGGTAAGAAAAAAAAGACCTGTCCTCCCACTCCTTTACTGGATCAAGATGAGGTAACGTTTCACTGCATTTATATAAGCAGCTGTGCAGCACAGATTCAACACCCCTGAGGATTCACGTACACCATATTACCCTGAAAGTACAGCTGAATGTACAGTGATGGAAAAGTGCATCTAATAAGTAATAGCAGCTGCTTATTAGGTGCAGTACTTTATCAAAATATGAAATGATAGATGCCCATGTGAAAAAACTCAGACAACTCTTGATGGCTTGAGTGTAGAGGGATGATTGTAGAAGCAATGAGAGAAGCAAAGGCCAAGACATTTAATTTCTTTTTAATAAATTCAGGGTAATTCAGGGACACTTCAAAAATAATAAATGGGCAAGGTACAATCTCTGTGCCCAGGACCAGGAATGGCTTCAAAGAAGTTCCTAGCATGAGCAAAAGTTATGGGTCAGATGAGATGGTGTTTAATCATATCTATAACAGGCTTTAACAATTCTGTATTTGGCTTGCTTAAGCGCATTCAATGTAACAGTTTAAATGTTTATAAGGTTGAGGCGGGCACAAGAAGAGAAATAGTTAATCTGTTTAAGATTCAATTAAGCCACTTGTTGGCATAAACATCGGGATGTCACAGTCTTTGTGAGGAGAGATGACTCCTAAATCTTCTCATTTCCACCCTGCAGGTCAAGACAGAAGACAAATCTCTGGAGGAACGTGGACGAATCATGATTTCTCTGAAGTATAACACCCAGAAGTCTTGCCTAGTGGTGGGCATCATTCGCTGTGCCCACCTCGCCGCCATGGACGCCAACGGCTTTTCCGACCCCTACGTCAAAACGTCAGTACGCAAACACTCGCAGGCACATCCATAAAGAAACTGGGGCTGTTGTAACATCTCCTGGGAGCACATTTAATAAGGTTAAAAACCCAAATTAAACAAAAAAAAAAAGATAATAAGGGATTTCATTATCTTTCAGTAATAATTTTGTCCCTGAGATCTGCACTGACCTCTGACAAAGAAGCAGTCATAAATTCAGGTGGTCCAGATTAAACAAACTTATTTTAGGAAAGGAAACAAAAGCAGACGTATTTTTGACAGTCACTGGATTCATCCTTTCACTAAAGGTGACTTCTCACTTCAATTTGATTTACCGTACTTAATGTAACTGTGTACACGCAGATTTCTTCAATGAAGGTGGGCACTGCTGTGCTAAACCTAGAATTTATACAGTACTGATGTACAGATGCTTCCTTTTTTTCATCAGTTTGGTCAGAAAAAAAAGCAACAGATGATCCTCAGTTTGTGTGAACAGCTTTTTAACATCTTATTCAACTTGACAACATTGTGGAGTTTAAAGCTTTGGGCTGCTCAATGCTGCCTTTGAATCAGAAAAGTTCTAGTTTTCAAAGTTTTGTGGGGCGGTGGCTTGAAGGACACAGTGGCTGACCTTCTGTTGCTTCTCTGCAAGGTTTTAACTACTTATTCCAAATTATTTTAGTCCAACAGCAGCAGCAGCAACATCAGCAGATTATGAATGACATATACAACAACTATGTGAATGATGAATCATTTTATGAATTTATATTTATAATGGTGCATCCATTATATCATCATAGTTGAGGTCCTCCTATTTAGTGGATTCCAGTATTAACCAACTTTTTGCAACTTTTTTCTTTTTTTTACCGCTTAAAAAAATAACGCGGTAATACGAACAGCATTTAATTACCAAACTTTACTGTTGAGCAGGTGATTCAAGTGCCCACAACCAAGACTAATAATGAGTAAACACATTCAGAGATACATATGGGCCATAAGAGAATTCTAATAGTTTAGTAACAATATGGTAATTTTCTAATAACAAAATGGTTTTCATCAGTGCAATAAAATGTGAATATGGTGTCACTAATGGGTTGGTAATGCAGTAATAAGGAGTTACCGGTAACGTGTATGACTGACCGCAGATATAAATCAAGCACGTGGTACTGCTTAACTATTAAATCAGTGGATCAGCTCAAATTTAGGTTTCTGAGCCAGAACCGAACCAGTTCTGCATCGGTGGGAATGTCTGTTGCCTTTTTATGTAATCTAAGACTGATTTCATGATGTTGAGTTTGGGCCTGTGAGGTCACCAGACCATCTGCTGCAAGTCTGCTTGTTCTTGTTGAGGAAGTTCTGAATCTTAATGATGAGGGTCCCGGTCATGGCACTGATCAGATGCCTAAATGATGCATCTCTAACCTGAACAGTGTTGTACGTGATCAAATTTATATCGAGAGAAGTAGTTCAGTGTAGAAGTGATTGTAAGTTTTAAAAAAATATCATATATTTCATACAGAGATGCAAATTGTCCAATATTTATAAATAATATTATAGTGTGTAAGGGAATACTCATATGAACCCAATCCAAATCAAAACCATATTTCCCAGAAGTGAACTGAAGGACTTGTAAAGTTCAACCTTGACCCCAGGACCTTTTTTATATTAAGCGTTGCTTATCTGGTTACCAAAGCACTTGTTTATTATTAGAAAATATATTTTCATCCTTCTTTTCAGATTAGCAGACTGTTCTTGCAGTTTCAAATGTCATGTTTCCCGTGATTTGCTTATTTTATACCGCTTTCATAACAAAGTCTCCACGGGGAATCCACTTATGCCATTTATCTCCTCCTAGATTTAGACCGGTGCAATAGGAAATCAGATACCCAGGCTTTGTTACAGAAGTGGAATCATTAAATGTTTGGGCAAAGTCATTTTATGAAAGAAAAAAAAACAGACATTTTAGAAAAATAAACACTGCTGGAATGGCATAAAAATAACCCGTGCAACAATTTTATTGTTTAAGAAAAAAACAAAGCAGGAAAAACTATGAGTCACATTTAAACTATTTTCTTGAATTACCTCACACTGTCACCGACTCATACCGCAATTTATTTTACAATTTGTTATTGAGTACTTTCATTTGGAAAACCGTGTCTGCACGGTTAATTACTGGAAAGAGAAAATTAACACATTTGCTTAAAATGGCAGTGTTCACATTTTGAACATCTGCTTTGATAACCAGAAAAGGAACATCAGTCACTTTGAGGCTGGTGACTGTGGAGACCACTGAGTGCATCACTGAACTGGTGTACATTTGAGTACAGTGAACTGTCATGTTCAAGAAATCAGTGTGAGATGATTTGAGCTTTGCGACACGGTGCTTTACCATAAGCAATAGGTTGTAAAGGGATGGACATGGTTAGCAGCAATACTCAGGTAGGCTGTGATGTTTAAACGATGCTCAGTTGGTAATAACTCACCCAAAGTGTGCCAAGAAAATATCTCCCATACCGTCACACCAGCAGCAGAGGCCTGAACTGTTAATACAAGGCAGGATGGAGCCATGCTTTCATATTGTTCAGACCAAGTGGTGCAGTATGTGTCCATGTGTCTTTTGTCCTGTCTCTCTCCCTTCAGCCCCAACCGGTCGCGGCAGATGACTGCCCCTCCCTGAGCCTGGTTCTGCCGGACGTTTCTTCCTGTTAAAAGGGAGTTTTTCCTCTCCACTGTCGCCAAAGTGCTTGCTCATAGGGGGTCGTTTTGACTGTTTTCTCTGTAATTATTGTAGGGTCTTTACCTTACAATACAAAGCGCCTTGAGGCGACTGTTGTGATTTGGCGCTATAGAAATAAAATTGAATTGAATTAAATTAAATAATACTAAATAATAAAACAACATGAACCTGAGTCCTTGTGAACTGTAGCTTCAGTTTCCTGATCTTACCTGATACGAGTGGTGCCCGGTGTGGTCTTCAGCTGCTGTAGCCCATCTGCTTCAAGGTTCAATGAGCTGCACGTTCAGAGATGCTCTTCTGCATACCTTGGATGTAAAAGTGGTTATTGAGTTACTCAAAGCAGCCCAGCCTTCTCCTCTGAATTCTGACATTGAAAAGGAATTTTCACCCAGAGCTGCTGACTGAATACTTTATCTTTTTCAGGCCATCCTCTATAAACCCTGGAGATGGTTCTATGGGAAAATCCCAAGAACTCATTTTATTTCCCCCCATTCTGATGCTTGATTTGAACTTCGGCAGACCCTCTTGATCACATCTATGTCTAAACACAGTGAATTGCTGCTATGTGATTGGCCGATTGGATGTTCTGAGATACTGTGTGGGTGTAGTAGTGGCCGGTGAGTGTATAGGATGATCCAGTAGTGGATGCTCATATTAAACGTGGCCAATGTTCCAAACAATGGCAACCTGTGGAGGGAGCATTTCTCTTCCAAACTCCGGATGCTCACATTAATGCTGTTCTCAGTTCATATGCGGCACATAGTAAAAGTGCTGAAATGGATTAGCAGCAGTACCTGTGATTATCAGTAGCACGAAAGGCACACACAGCACAAGGGGCCATCTACGGGGCTGCAATTTGAAGGAGAGTCCTATTTATCTCACCCAAACATTTCCCAAGTCTTTCATCTGACTGAGCAATGAAAGTGCAATTAATTTCCGACTCTGCTGTGCACACCTCGAGAACAAAAGCGCGACTCGTTTCAGAAGAGAGGGGCTGGCAACAATTTTCCAACCGTCAGAGGTTGAAAAAAATCTTCCTGAAGCTTGAAGGACACAGAGGCTGATAATAGATTAACTGACTGGCTCACGTGAAGGAGAATAAAGGAAATGTATAATCTGTCACATAAACAGAGCTGCAGGAGTTCTCTGTCACTCGCTGATTTCTTCTAAGCGTCTATCTGAAGGATCAAGTCGCAGCTGTCGCTCCAACAGCGAGCCATTTGCTCCAACGCGTCGGTAACATCGAGCCTATTCTTGAATTGCACGAAAGTAGAATTCAGATACACATTAGCGACAACAAAGCAGTGGAGTACGATAAGAGTAAATGCCCTCATTAATGGCCATTCAGCCAATGACAAGTACATTTCATCAGGCTTTGAAGTAAAGAGTAGTATATTTGAATAAAAGCATAGTTCTGCTCTACAATCACGGCATGTGCACACGGGGAAGTATTTAAAATCATCATCAATCGTCAACAAGTGTATTGTTTGTGAAACTTTCGCTCTTAGATTGTTTTGCCTGAGGGTCAACAGTCACATTACATGACAACGATTAAGTTCGCTGCAGTATCCTCGTCAACGATTTCAGCTTCCGCTCCCTCTGGGGTACGCTCGTGAGCAATAACCCACTTAGCCTCCCTTTAGGTCTCTTTGCTACCTCGGGAAATTGAAGCCTGTGAGGGTCCAGCGAGCACATAAGAGAAGAGAGGGATGTGATGAGCTACTGTAATTACAGTAAAAAATACACCACATCAGAATGAGCAATAACATCCAAAAAACTGTTCTTGGCCAAAAGCACAGGGGTACTAAACAACGTGCACTACGCTGGGTTTGAGATGAGTGCATGTTGCCTTTTGCATCATTTATGAAAACAGAACAGAAACAAAGGTCTAACCTTCACACTCTCTCTCTCTCTCACACACACACACACACAAGCTGTATATTCACAAACACACACGCCTTCATCCAGAGCAACAGCAGCACTAAGACCCTGTTTTCTCCCCTGACTCACAAACTGCAGTGAAAGCAAACTGAGAATGATAAGCACATTGTTACATTTGTGAGCACACCAGCAACGCCTCAGCTAATTTAAATAAATATGAAGTTAAATTTCTTTTTGCATATTCCACAGTATGCTCTCAATTTCCAGTGTGGTGCAGACACTTAACCAAGGATGATGCAATCTGAAACAGAACGTGTTCATCTATGCTGATGTTCTGAACAGTTTTAGACGGCAGGGATTCGGCTAGCTGTTACACATTTTACTGAGATACTTCAAATAATGTGTTCATCCCTTTTACATACTACACTCATAAAGTACCTTATTGTATCTTAGAGGGTAAAATAGCTTGTTAGTGGGGTCCAGCAACTAGTCCTATGGGACTAGTTACTGGACTTAATGGGTTTCTTATTGATTTGCACATTTGTATAAATTGTACTTTCAGGGACAGAAATGATCTTATTGTACTTGTACTTCTGTGCACTATGAATACTGTAAATGAAAACGATATTCTTATGAATTTGAATTAGTGCATTTCGCTTCATTTATACCAGCTGCAGATTTTTACTTCCTTATGCTGTATTGCATACTGTACTGTAGTTTTCTGTATTTTTGCCTGCATATTGAGGAGTATATTGGTGCGTTTTGTTTGAATAAGTAATTCATTTGAAGTTACTTTTGCAAAGTCAAGTGCAAAGACTGTTAATGTTTACCTTCAGGTTCTTAATTATGCAGTGTTGAGGTCTTTATCACAAGAATCAAAGTTGTGTTTCAGCTTTGGTTCTTGTGGTTGTGTAATATGGTTTCCAATGTGTATGTGTAACAGTCCATTAAACGACCAGTATGACCGAGGCTTGCACTGTTTAATGACTCGTATGTGGGGCGCAGCAATCCTGAAAACACTTAACACATACACAAACCATCGCAGGCCACAAAACAAAGACCAGAGCTGGGGGGGGTCAATCAACCCATGCCCCCCCCCCACACTCCCCTCACTGCAGCCATCTCTCCTTCTTCCCTCAAAACACCTCCCTCCAGACAACACACCACCCCTGTCCTCCTCCTCCTCCTCGTTCACCACCACCACTACCACCACAGCATAGACGCCTTCAAGCATCACGGCAGACCAGGTCCGCAGTCAGCTGAGGAAGCTTCATCCCAGGAAAGCAGCGGACAATGTGTGCCCCCGACTGCTAAAGCCCTGCGCTGCTGAACTGGGTGAACCACTTCAACGCATCTTCAACCTCAGTCTGCAACTGGGGAGAGTGCCCACCCTCTGGAAGGCATCCTGCATCGTTCCAGTTCTGGAGAAGGACCGGCCTAGCTGAATGACTTCCGACCAGTGGCACTCACCTCACATCTAATGAAGACGTTGGAGCGGCTCTTCCTCAGCCTCCTCAGACCCCAGGTGCAACACGCCCAGGACTGTCTGCAGTTTGCATACCGGGCAGGTGTTGGTGTGGAGGATGCCATCCTCTACCTGCTGCACCGAGCACGCTCTCATCCGGATAAGGGAAGTGTCACAGTGAGGATCCACTTCTTGGATTTCTCAAGTGCCTTAAACACCATCCAGCCCCTTATGCTTCAGGATAAACTGAAGAGGATGAGAGTGGACCCCTGCCTGGTCACCTGGATCTCCAGCTACCTCACCGACAGGCCGCAGCATGTCAGGCTGAAGAACACCATGTCTGACACTGTGATCAGCAACACCGGAGCACCCCAGGGGACGGTGCTGGCCCCTCTTCTCTTCACCCTGTGCACTGCAGACTTCTGTTACAACTCTGAGCTGTGTCACATTCAGAAGTTTGCTGATGGCACAGCCATTGTGGGGTGTATGAGGGACGACAGAGAGGAGGAGTATAGGAGCCTGGTGAGGGACTTTGCTCTCTGGTGCCACAGGAACCACCTGCAGCTCGGCACCTCAAAGATCAAGGAGCTGGTCATTGACTTTAGGAAGTCCAGACCAAGGTCACGACCAGTTCTAATTGAGGGAGTTGAGGTGGAGGCTGTAGACTCCTACACGTACCTTGGACTGTGGCTGGGCAGCAAGCTGGACTGGACATGCAACACAGATCATCTGTACAGGAAGGGGCAGAGCAGGCTGTACTTCCTGAGGAGGCCGCGGTCTTTTAACGTCCGCAGGAAACTCCTGGAGATGTTTTATCAGACTGTCATGGCGAGTGTCCTGTTTTACACAGTGGCGTGCTGGCGAGCAGCAGCCTGAGCCTCACCACAACATAACAAAGAAATACCCTTTTGTTTTATTATTTATTTATTCATATGTTTGTTTATCGTGACTTCTGCTGTGTTTGTGTTCCTATTTTATCTGTTAAAGGTGCTACTGGAACTTTAATTTCCTTGATGGAATCTTCCTAAAGGGATTAATAAATTTTATCTAATCTAATCTAATCTAATCTAATCTAATGTAAATATTGCATACAAAAATGAATAGTCACAGCAGACTATTTCACTATACATTTTAACAGGAGAATAAATTACAGGCTCTAAAATCATAAAAAAATACATTTGTGAACTAGTGAAAGAAGTGTTTATTGGAGTAGTTTTGTGTAAGTTTTAGTAAAATGTAGAGTTACTCCCAAAAGCTCCACACACACACACAACAAAAAAGAAACCAATAACAGGAACAAATGACCAACATCCAAAAAGCTCATCGAGAGAATCTGAGATGAAGAGTTTAAATAAAGTAGAGACGCGAGACCTTCACTGCAGTAACGCTCAGGAGTATCGACTGACTTTGGAAATGCCTTTTTGTTATGAGGTGAGATGTCTTCTCCACAGTAATCTCATCAAACCGACACCAGAGTGAAATTTTATTGTTTAACTAACCATGTGTGGGACATCAGTCTTGATCGAAGAGGCCTGCTGCTGCAGGGGACGGCACCACAGGATCTTTGGATTACCAACTGGGAAAAAAAAAATGCCTTAATAAAATCTGAAGTCTCTAAAAGTCAGCTGATGTAGTAATTTAGTGTGTGTAATGTAATGCAGCTATGTGGTTGAATGTAGGGCAGTCCCACAGCACCCCCTGGAGGACAGAACAATATAACAGCTAAGAAGTCTACACAGTGTGCTGTCTGGCACTGTTTGCATGGCTTCACTTTACTGATGATTCTTTGAAATAACACATGAGCACCGTGCACATGTAATATTTTCATTTTTGGCTGTTTCATCCGTCATTATAGGCATCAGAAAAAGCTCTTGTATCAAATCTCCTTTCCTTTCCTCCCCGCGCTGTCCTGCAGGTACCTGAAGCCTGACGAGAACAAAAAGTCAAAGCACAAGACTGCCGTGAAAAAGAAGACGCTCAATCCCGAGTTCAATGAGGTATAAACCACGGCTGTTGCGGTAAAACCTTGCAGCGGCAATTTCTTTCTATTTTATTCCTGCTTTTTTTTTTTTGCATGAGCTTTATCCGGTGCTTTTATGTGCTGAGCAACCTTCATAACCCCGGGACCTACAAAAGCCACTCTGTCATGGCAACACTGTTGGATTTTTCTTCATAATAAAATGGCTTTTTAAGAACTCTGCATAACCCAAAATACCTTCAGATTTTGGTAGAATATGATACAAAAAGTCCTGTTTAGCCAAATATTTGCCACCGGAGATGTAGTTAAGCTGAGGTGCCTTCTGTCAGTGCTGAACCTCTTTTATCTTCTCTCAAACCCAAACAGTCCCGACAAAACAGATGAGCCGAGTTACTGTCTGTTTAACTTTGATTGTTGAATGAGTATTTAGTCCTATGAAACGCTTTGAAGCTTTGAAAATAACGTTTTTGTGACTCTACAGCTGCACAGATAAATACTTTGTGCAGCAGTAAAAAAAATGAATATTTCATGCAATAGTTTTCTGTATAGTGACAAACCCTCAGAGGGTTTATAACATCTGCAGTTGCTCTCATCCTTTAACTTTTGGTTTTGATTTAACAGATTACAGTTTCCTCATTAGGCACTTTTTGCAGCGTGTGCCTGCAAGAGTCTAGCATTCTAGAAATTTAAGGGCCTACTTTTTATCTCATCGGGTTCCAAACCTGACAAGTGTAATGACAGACTCTCCATAAATGGTACGGAAACCATGGTGTCACCCAGTGGTTTGTAGGCTTGGTTTTAGAATTGTGAACTCTAGCTTGGTTTATTGGATTTGTAAGTAAATATATTTAGATGAGAAGGTGCAATGCTACGTTCTGAGCTAATGCTATCAAGCTTTAGTGTGAAAAATTAAGCAAAACATGGAAGTGCCTTCAATCGGTCACAAAGAGGTGCTGCACCAAAAGCCTTCTTGCAGTTTCTCTGTTCACTAGCAGACTGGCACAGTCACATGTAGTTTGTAATATATGGAAGACACAGACTTGTCTGCACAAACTGCTCACCAAGCGGGAGCAAAACAGGAAAACGTGCACCTTTTGAAATGTTTTGGTTGCAGTGGTAAAGCACAGCCATTTCTGGCCCAGTTATCCAAAAATGCAAATAAATGAATGTTAAAAAAGAGACTTCATATATTTTTTAAGTGTCTTTTCATAGCCTGCAGACCTTTACCATCGCTGTACCTTTGCTGTGACAAATTCACTGTGAAGGAAGCATTTATAGTGATCAACCTTACTGTTCTTCTGGGCTGAGCCGGAGTAGCTAAACACCTCTTTTCATTGTATTGAACTGTATTGAGATCAGAAATTCACTGGTTCTAAGCAACCAGCCACATTTTGAACAAGAATGCCAAACATCTTTTCAAGGCTGACCACAGGGCAGCTTGGCTCGGAGCTTTCTGCCTGTATACGAGTGGATGTACCCCGGCCAAACACTCCCACAGGCCAGCGACTTGACATTTCCTCTGACATTTTTTGTGCCCATATTCTTCCATCACCTCCTGGCCTTTCTGTTGGAGACAAGCAATGAGGTCCTCCTCCATATCAAGGCTCTGGTTTCATTAAGGTGATTGAACCTCAGACTGAAACGCAGAATTACTGCTTGTGGTTCACAAGTTGCAAATTGATATCAGAAGAAAATGCTCGTTTCGTTTAGTGGACGGTGCGCTTTATTGATTGCACTGTCATGCTGTTCGAGTAGCCTTGTGTGTATTCCACATTTCATTTCCTCTGCTAAGTTAAGATGCCTTTGACACCTTTGTTGTGCTGAACAGCTCTATAAATGCCCTGAACTAACAGAAAATGAGTCTGAGCATGTAGCGACTGAAAACCTGAGAGCGAAGCCTTAAAGCCACCTTGTGGTAGTCTGAAAAGATGAGAGGCATCTTTAATCTCATGTGTTGAGAGAGAAGACTGTGGAGCTCTTATTTTCCCCTCTTTTATTTTCTGTAGGAGTTCTGTTATGACATAAAATATGCAGACCTCACCAAAAAGACCTTGGAGGTGACCGTATGGGACTACGACATTGGAAAGTCGAATGACTTCATAGGTAAGCATAGATGGGCTTTACTCTGCTTTCATCAGGAGACTCTTTGAGACTGGCTGAGGGTAAACTACCCACTGGGGTCTGCATGTTTTTAAGGACTGAACAGTAAGGCACAAGGAGAAAAGTGTAAAAAAATATTGTTTCATTTTGATTGAATGAAACATTTTGAGATTAACACCCGATTAACTGCACGTCTTTGGACTGTGGGAGGAACCCAGAGAGAACCCACACAGACACTGGGAGGACATGCAAACTGCACACAGAAAGGCCCCAGCATCAGATACTGGTTTTCAAATGTTTTGTGCTGCTAAGAGACTATACTCCTTTTTTTTAAAAAATGTGATACACTGTAAATCTCTCCTATCTTTCCGATAAGAACTCATTCTGTGTTTGTGCCCTCTCATAGGTGGTGTATCTCTGGGTATCAATGCAAATGGAGAGAGGCTCAAACACTGGTTTGACTGCCTCAAAAACAAGGACAAAAAAATTGAACGCTGGCACACGTTGACCAATGAATTACCCGGTTCATTAAATGACTGAACGCACACATCCTTTCGTCCCGACCCGTTGACCCCCCGACCCTGGCCCGGCTGCACCGGGACTCCTGCATCCTCCCGGTCCTCTCCTCCCAGGTCTGCTTCTCTGGGTTGTCCTCGTGTTGTCCACATTGACCTGAGACGCCTCTCTTTGGGAATATACAGTATTTCCTCTCCACAGGGCTGAGCTTAAAATGTACACATCTTACGTTTGTGTTCAACGACATTTTCACACGTGCAAAAGGAGGTTCCACAGCTGCTCATTTAGTTTTGTTTTAAGAGAAATTCACTCGGCAAAATGACCGACGGAGATTGCAGTGTTGACTGTTAAGCATTCTTGTATGAACGGTGAAGATAAAAGGAGCAACTGCTTGATGAGATCTTTTACAGCCGCTAAAGAATTTCCGCTTATCCTTAAAACTGCACAGGATGCTTTCAGTCTGGTGGCTATGAACAGAATCTTTGGGTTTAACAAAGGATGTAGCAAATATTTCACACTGTATAGAAAGATTTAAAACCCTTTTAAACCCGTAATGCAAGTCCTAGACTTTCCATTTGGACAGATGAGAACAATGCCGCGGGAACTCGGTGGTTTAGGAAGAACAACCCTTAAATGCAAGTTGAGGCCTCAGCATGCTTCAGACAGACTTGGTCACATGTTTCTGAGCATGACTCTCCTTAATGAAAATGGCTAATTTTTTCAGTTGTTTCAATGTAGCTCACCAGTAGTAAAATATAATAAAAGTGAAGTTCTCGTAAAGGCAAAAGCCCACAGAGAAACAGAGCCGGGGTGGACGGATGGGTCACCAAACGGGCCCACTTCCAGTCCAGCCCCCGCACCCTGTCCCTCCATACCTCTCAGTTGGTTTGAGAGTTTGTAAAGCGTTGTTCTACACCAGTCTAACTCGCCTTAAGTAGACGGGGGTTACTCGTATAAACCTGTTTTTTACAGGCTACCTATACTCCACCCACATATGTGACTCCGCATGGAGTTTCACTCATCACGGCACTGGACCCCCACATTTTCCTTCTCCTACCAAAAGGCAGTGTTAGTTATTTTAAACCACAGTTGTTCCCTAAGTTAATAAAATCTTTATTTTTTTTGCACCTGTAGCAGAACGTTACTCATTATTCTAGAGCAGAAAACGTGTTTGTTTTTAATTGTGGTTTGTACTGGTTAAGAAAGCTATCGCAAACAGTATCAACCTGCCAGTATCTGATTATCCTTTCTGTGATCAGCTTAAAGGATAGTTAAATTAATGCAGCATAATTTGGAGGATCAGTGTGTTTAAAAGAGCATCACAAAAAGCCTCCACCAATTATCTGGATTCAGCTGTGGACTGCATCTGAGTGCGGCTACAAACAAAACCTTCATCTGTGGCTGATAGTACCATCACAGCACTACATGTTTAGCCCTCTGTTCATTTTTTTTTTAATGCTTATCCAACTAGGGTCACATTGGAGCGGGGAGCGGTGCACCCCGGACCCTTCGTGTTAGTTCATCACAGGTCTAACATGAAGAGACAGTCACGCACTCTCCAATTAGCCTAGCGTGCATTTCCGTGGACTCTGAGGCAGCCGGTGAATTGGCTCCCCGCACAAACAGGGAGGACATGTAAACGCCACACAGAAAGGCCCCTGGTGATATACTGAATGTAATCAGGCTCCATACTGCTTTAATTGGATTCCCCACTGACTCTGCCTGTCCCTGGCTACAACTCAGAATCTAAATAGCATTGTTTTAGAGGAAAATTCCAGTGTCGAGCCTGAAGGGGATGCTTTTTGATTCTGACATTCATGCACCATAAATGTTGCCCCCCCAAAGACAGTCAAAACAGAGTTTTACCTCCTGAAGAGTCTTCGGAAGAACACTTAGCAGAAGCAGCCTCACCTCTGGTGCTTTTCTTCATGCACTTGAGGTTTTGGGCCGCATCAACACAACTGCACTTGTTGCCAAATTCACCACAGTGAAATTCAAGGGAAAGGGTTGTGCGGAGAAGATCCAGCAAGTATACCAAATGCAGTGTTTACAAAAAATGCTGGAAGCAGTTCGAAGGGGACGGATGCATTTAAATCAGACTGGCGTTTGCTTGTTTTGGGCGCCCTTCTAGAGAATTATAAATCTAAAATAACACTTTGTTTGAAGCATACTGAGGCCTCGATAGCCAGTGTTGCTTGTTGGAAAGAGGAATCTACCATAACCGCACCAACAACCCTAACCCCTCCCTGAAATCTAAGCTTACTAGGGAGCTGGAGTTTGGCTTTGAAGCCATAAGAGCTCCTTAGACAATTGTACAGTTGATGCTCTCCTTTAAGGCAAGCAGTTCAGCCTAAATTCCTTCTTCAGGCTACTTACAGCGGTTATTCATGGCATTACAAACACAGACTATGTGGACGAACACCGATTGCTCAGTGAAACCCAACATCTACGGAGCTGCTGACGTTTGTGGTCATCCTGATCTCGAGGCAAGTCCATTCAGTCATCCCATCCAGACTTCAGAAAAAGCACTGGCAAGATAAACCAGATTACAATCTAATTGGGAGGTGAATTGTGGGTACAAGGTCACAGCGCTGTTTTCAATCAGCTGGATTTTCTTTGTGGTCAAAAAATGATTCCTTAAGCGTTAGAGTTCTTAAGCATGAAAGAAAATGGGTTCAAACGTCAAGGGCGTGATTGAATTTCTTTCAAAAAGCAAACTGCAAAGTGCCCCCAAGTCAAACTGAGGCAGATGGTCACTTGAACAAGTACAACAAAAGCATAATAACAGCTGCTCTATTTTTGTGATTCTCCGAGAGCTGGATGGATATGGCTATAGACAGAAAAATCCAGTGGCTCTGATGATCTGTGGATATATTTCATGCAGAAAATAGGAAACATCCACTGTCGCGACATGCAGCCGTCACACCACACAGCATGTTTCAGTGCGTGGAACGCTGAGTGCAGCTGTAATCAACAACAGAATGAAGTTCAGGGGGTGACCAGTCTGCTGAAAATCACTTGTCGAGCCACAATGCCACCTGATTTGGAAGCTCTTTGGTGTGTGTGTGTGTGTTGTGTGTGAGTGAGTGTGTGTGTGTGTGTGTGTGTGTGTGTGTCTTGTTGTTTACACTAGCGTAAATGAGTTTCCACAAAAGCTCGCTGATGGCATTTTCAGCCGGATGAAAATGTACCTGCTGTTTGTCAAAAGGGCCGAATTTCAAAAACGGAAAGTTTACATCCAATATATATATAAATATATATGAAAAAAAAAACATACAAATTAAAATACTAAAAGCATGTATTGTTTACAACAGCCTATTCCTGCTGAGGTGCAAGTTTGCTGCTGAACGGGCAAACGGTGCCCCCTTTGCTGAAGTCGCTGCCATGCAAGCTTCGCCGAGACGGGCGCAGACGAGAAGGGCAGAATTTTTAATATACTAGCAGTGTATGTGTATTGTTACTATATTGTTGTTGTTGGGGGGTTTTATTGGTTACTTTTTTTTTATGTGAACACCTCCACTAGAAATGTATCAAACAGAATGTACATGTTTAACCCCTTCTATTCCACTCTGAGAATTTGCACCTTTCTGCTCCGTAGTGTTGATATTGTTCGTATGTCGGATCTTGAGCTCTGCATTTGAGCGCACATATCTGGGAATAGAGATGGTTGAACTCACTCCCCTGTAGCAGTCTACCAGGGGTGATGTCACTCGAGTCATACGAAGAGATTTAAATTTTTACTTTGAATGACTTATGATCGCTTTAATTTTAATATTTTATGTCAAAGTGGACTTACTATGCTTTTCCTAGCTTTCTCTATTGTAGGTAATAAGGGAAACCCCGCCCATTTTTGCGAGGGGAAGCCAATCAGATGCAAGCTAGTTTAAAATATCACTTTTCAAATGCACACATTTTTTTAATCTTTTTTTTTTTTTTTCCTGTTTGTGGTGGACACCACTGTCACTCCCCTTCCTGTTCAGGCCCACTTTTCAGCCGATCAGCATTCATAATATTAAGCATTAATTTGAGCTGTGAATTATGCAAAGCTTCTCTAGTCCATGAATAAAAGCGCTGGAAACGAGCATAACAGGTCCACTTTAAAGTTTTACATCCCGAGTCCCTGCGCAGTCCTGAATCCGTCCCAGGGCTCAAACCTCAGATCAGCAGGTTGGGATGCATGCCATGTATTTGTGATTGTTTTTTTTTTTTTTATTTATGAGTTTGAGTCCCCAGTATGACCTTATTTATGCATGCCCCCACCACACCCGCCTTTCATCCAGCGTGCACTGGCTGGTATACCACAGACGCAGCGTGCAAACAGTCCTCAAGTAGCAATCAGGATTCCCGTCAGGCTTGCAATACAGCTAACAGCTTTGTGTCACTGCATCACGTCACCGTAAGCGATCGCCCGGGCATGTTTGTTTTTTAGGAGCACCCCGTCGGTGCGGCTGGCTTGTTTTTGCAGTCGCGTCGTTTCAACTCACTAATTGCAGCTGGTGGATTGTGAAGAACAGCCCTAATGTCCATTTCTTCTATTATTTGACCTTCTTCACCCACAGTTTCATTACCGGCATAGAGCTGTTTGAATAATTAGATTGCTTTTCACACTTGCTTCCATTCATTCTGAGGAAAATTTGATTTTGATAAGTGATATGACACCTTTTGAAACTGGGGGATGAAATCTTTAATGCATTACATCTGGCCTCACATCTGTTTCCTTTAAGTGTTAACAGTCTCTCCAGCCACATCGATTTGTGAGGCATTAGCTGGCTATGAAACCTTGTTGGCATCTCAATATACTCCTTGACACAACAGTGATCCCCACCACCACCACCACCTCCCTCTGATGAATATGTAATGAATACAACTGACATGTGAATTTTGATTTTGTAATCTGTCTGCCTTTGTATGCAAGCTCAATATTATAAAAAAAAAAACATAAATGCATGCATATGTTCTTGGTTTTGTCATGACATGACTTTGCCTAATGTTTGATACTGTTTTCTGTATTTAAAAAAATGAAAATATGACTGTGGATGCTCTAAGATTATGCTACAAGTCGGTCTTTCTTCTAGACTACATTTTGTACCTTTGAACACTATCGCATTGCCTGTTTGGCTGCTGTATTGACTATCTGGAAGCGTGACTTGATGTGAATTAAATTCTCTCCTTTGTTGTTTCTTTTTGAACACTCAGGCACTTGTTTTCATTTTTCTGAATTTGTTGAATGTATGACTATAAATGCATTGTCTCAAATTATATTTTAGTCCTATGCCAAATGAAAAGGTTGTTGTGCATTATTTCTAATAACGTGGGCCGTTTCACTCTTGCAAAGGTGCAGGCGAAGGTGTCAGATGTGGGGTCATTTCTTCAGCTCCGGTCAGGCTCTATGCAAACGGTGCTTGCAGCAGCAGCAGCAGCAGCAGGCGGTTCCTGCCAGCTCACTGACGCCGGTGTTCTGTATTTTGACGGGAAAGCAACAGGAGCTCCGTTATCGCTCTGCTTCCTGCTAATTAAAGGCCGGCATCATCACGCAAGTTTCTGTCTGCAACCTGCATGCAGACAGGTGACGAATTAAAGGAAAACCTAAAGCCTTGAGGTGCCTCTGTTATGCTGTGAAAAACATTTTCCAGCTGTATTTAGAGTTCCAGTTGTCCCTTTCAAAGACCGTAATAGATCGATGTAGCACTGCGATGTCACCCAGTCATAAGACATTAGCCAGCGTACCCTGGATAATCCTCCTTTCTGGCAGTTACAATGTCCAAAATTTACTAAATGGACTTCATGTTTTATTCAGTTTGGCCCAAAATGTGTGACTGAGTCCATAAACTCATCAGGAAAGTGTTTAATGAGGTCACAGCTGAGGGCTGTGTTCCCACAGACTTCAATAGGACCGCCAGTCTTTTTGCAACCACAGGTATCGCTCCCTGGTGGCCATTAAAAAGAATGCAGGTTTAGGGCACTTCCTCATTGGTTTCACTTTTCAGACCCAGTGGCGTTGTCCATCTTCTGTATTGTTTATGGTCCCCTTAAAGGGAACAGTAACCGCAACCAGTAATCAAACATGTTCCGTTGGGAGTGGTTTCTTCTTTTCACGTGTCACTGGATGGTTTGGTGAGTATGAAAATAATTTGGCTTCACAGACTGACACTGCAGACGAAGCTCTCCACTACCCCCATTAAAGCCTGTAATGAAGGAATATCTTTTGAAAGAATAGAGACACCAGAGGTGAAAACAGTTATTAGCTCCTCAACGATCGTGTATTGCATGGATGCATATTTCAATCAATATGTACGGAGGCGGTCAGGAGAGAAGTATAACAGTGAGTGTCTACCACCATCTGTAAAACAAGGTGGAGGCTCTGTCGTGGCTTGGGGCTGCATTTCTGTCATTGGTGTTGGGGATCTTGTCGAACCTGATGGAATTATTAACACAGAAAAGTTCCATCAGATTTTGATCCACCATGCAATACCATCTGGAAAGCTATTGTAAGGTAAAGACCCTACAATAATTACAGAGAAAACCCAACAGTCAAAATGACCCCCTATGAGCAAGCACTTGGCAACAGTGGAAAGGAAAAACTCCCTTTTAATAGGAAGAAACCTCCAGCAGAACCAGGCTCAGGGAGGGGCAGTCATCTGCTGTGACCAGTTGGGGCTGAGGGGGGAGAGACAGGACAAAAGACATGCTGTGGAAGAGAGCCAGCTGTGTTGAAGAATATGAATATGGGACTTCTGGAAGTCTCCTGTGGCATCTGGTACTAAGGCTTTGGCAGCGAGTCCTTTGTGTCCTGTAGGTTGCCTCTGTGGATCAGGCTTGATATGAATATCCTTTGAATGCTCACTTGGATTGGGATCTGAGGAGTATTGAAGCTCACTACACGGTGCTCACCTTGTGGCTTTCATCGAACGCTTCCTGAGCAGTTTCTTGCAAACCTGCCAGGGTACATTGTCATGCTGATGGGCCTGCAATGTTTAGGTTGGTGCTACATGTCAAAATGGCACATGCATAAGTCAGCACCTCAGTAGAACACTCCTTTGTAATGAGATGATCTATTTTATTCATGTTAGTGTGCAGTGGTCTTAATGTTCTGGGTGATCGGTGTGATCGATCTTGCACTGGCACTTGCTTTTATTCAGAGCACAGCTGTATTGTATATGGCTGCATAAAGGACAGAGCAATTTTTCAAGGAGTTTTCCTCTGGGACATTAGAAGACAATTCAGAAAGATACAGATCTTCTTTTTGTGCCTTTAGTTGCATTGCTCTTGCAGAAAACCATATGGCTGCACAGATTCAGAAGCAGGGAACAAAGAAAAATCAATTAGCTGTGTGACTGCCTATTTCTTTGTCCTTTCTTCTTATAATACAACCCATTATAGGTAACAGTGAAGGAGTCTGAACTCTCTGCCACCAACATTCAGGTGCAAATATGGTGTCCCAGATGATCAGCGATACTGCTGGATGGATACAACAGTTCTCTGCAACTGTTTTTATGTAACCACCTCCGTTTAGTATTGTGCTTATCAAGAGAAGCAACCCTGAATATAATTGATTAGCTCAACTAGTTTAATTAATGTGAACAAGGAATCAAATGATGATGCGTCTGGTTAATGTGTTAGAAAAAGAGAGATTCTTTGATTGAAAAGTGTAGTTACAGACACGGGAACTTAATTACATCACCTGAGGTGCATTTAAAAAAAACTGCTTAAAATTCAGCATCATGCAACAGTATTCACAAGAGTATGCTCTGTATAAACATAAACAAGCATTTATTTGCTTGCAGATTCTGGGGGAGATCGTAATGATTTTTTAAATGTTTTAATACCAGTTGCAGGGAGCAGTTGCTTTGAATTTGCTACGGCTCTGGCTAGTTCCACAGACAGCAGTAGCCACTGTGACGTCGTCCGTTGGTTTTTGAGGTCCTGTTGAGATGAGTGTTTTTGCCATCTTCTGAAAGTGGATGTGGTGAGAAAGAAAGAAACCCCCTAGTGGCCATTTCCAAGAATGCAGGTTTAAGGCACTTCAAGGCTCCAGAATGCTGGAGTTACGTCCATCGTTCTGAATAGTTAGCATGTGTAACATGTCTGCATACACATACCCTGATTATAGGATGACTCAGGAGTTGAAGGTTTGCAATTTTGAGTTCCAGGCCACAAACCTTTTTAGGACACAGACATTTGAATTTCATTCAGGCTCTCGACTTGGCTGACTTGGTTTTATTAACCATTTTCTACTTCAACGCAATCACATCACCAGCTATCCAACAGTTAGCAAAGTTAGCAACTAGTAAATAAAGGCGCATTTAGCAACAACAGACCATAGACTATAGATAAAAGATATACATAGCCACGATGACATCACGCCTTTTGTCATTTCCTTTTTAGAAACTTGGAGTTTGATATCATGGCCATTACCATGTTGGTTTTTGGAGCCAGATGTGGTCCTATTTATAGCAGAGAATGGAGTACTGAGTAATCAGCTGGCAAGCTTGGTTATTGCAAAGTGTATCCATAGGCTACATGGCACATAATGTTGTGTAATGAATTTCTTTCCCAAAGTGGCTGGCAAATCGGTTAATAATGGACAGCTTTAACCCCTAATACCACACAGGCAATGTGGCCACTAATTGGTGGTCTTCGAGTAGCACAATGGACAAAAAGGTCCAGACAGGAAGGGTTTTTTGTTCTTCTTCCTACTTTTTATCTTTACCTACAAAGAAGGCTCATTTATTTGATCAGCTAGCACAAGTTCAAAGCCCGTCTCTTTACAAAATGCATATTTCCACCTGTTAACAGATTCTCTGCAATTACCGCATGACAAGATATCTGTTAAGCAAAGGAAGGCAGCAGCATAATAATTCTCCCCATATCGCGTGAGGAGCCAGGAAGTGGCATTTTGTCTGACAGCCTACATTAGAGGCATATTTTTTCAGTGAGATATACACAGCCTTGGAGGATAGCCATTTACTTTGCTGTCAAGAACCACATTTTTAGGACATTCTGAATTTGTGATTTATGTCTTTGAGCACAACAGAAAATGAGGAAATTTGAGCTTTCAGCCATCTATCTAACAAATGAAAAAAAAAAAACATGAAATGATGAACGAGTGGCTCTGGTGGCTCGTTGAGTCTTGCAGCTGAACTCTGAGGACTCCGCCTCTGCAGGTAATGAGGGAAAAGAGAACATTACAGCCAACAGAGACGCAGCAGCATAAACACGGCAGTCCAAATGAAATGTGAAACCGAGGTTAACAAACTCATTTTCCCGGCAGTACCCTCTCAGGTCGTAAGTGCAATTTCCCGATTTGATGATAAATATCAGCATTGTTTCTGAGTGTTAGTAAATGACCGTGTTTGCACCTGATCTGCTCATTTCACGGAGCCAAGCGTGACCATGGCAACCGCAGACATCACACGCTCGGAGCAATCAGGCCATGAAATTCATTTTTAAGTCAGCTGGAAGGCGTCCACACAGAAACCGAGCACATGGATGCTCGCCGTAGTGTCAGGTCTTCACATTAAAGGGGAACTGGGATGCTCATTTCCAGCCCCGTATTTTTTATTCATGCACTCCGCTGCGTGCTTCAAAATTCAAATTAATCCACGTTTATGTTATGCTGGGCCTCGGTGCAGTGGTGCGTGGGTTTCCTGCGGGTCCTCCCATGCTTGTTCGGTTAATTGGTGATTCTGACACGGATGTGATTTCCCTGTGTGAGCCCTGTGATGAACAGCAACCTTTCCAAGGTGTGCCCTGTCTCTCCATCGGTTGGTTGGACCCAAAGCTGTGGTTAAGAAAGTGGATGGATGGACCCCAGTTCGTCCTCCACTGGGAGGCCTTCCTTTAGAGCCAAGGTCCCTATGAAACAGAAGGTCTGAGCGGGGAGGGGTTGGAGCTTCTGTGCTCATAGCCAGAGATGAGATGACTGTGAAAATGATATCCACTCTCACTGACATCATAGAAAGACAAAAGTAGAAAAAAATGTGAAAATGAGAGTTTAGAGCACATTGGAGCCTAAGCTTTTTGCTAGGAGGTGAACTGAGGGTCTGCATCAAGATTAATAAGAACTTTCCTTTTAAATTATGCAACGCCTCTGGAGTAGAGCCCAACATTCAAAATATAGAGCTTGAAATGTGCACGATGGCTCCTTTTAAGGACTTCAGTCTCATAGCAGACCTAGCCAGACCACAAAACATCAGACACCCAAAAACCAAACAATGCATGATGGTCGAGAAAAGCAGAAGCTTCATCAAGAACAGGAAGACGGCTTGATGCTCTGCTGAGCTATGTGTTGTTATAAGGACTTGTGTTTCTAATGAACCTCCCCATTTATTCCAATGACAGTAAGCTTAATAAAAAAAACACCTCTCTCGCAACACGGCCCCACAAACCACATCCTCCAATACAGTCATACAGATGACTGTATGACTGTAGGTCGATGAGCTATTTTCTCAACATTATTACTCCTGCGAGCATGCTCTGCATACAGTATGAACGCAATATAAACTCTCCCTGTATTTTTCCCTTCTTGGTCTGTGGAGCTTTTTGTTACTTTGTATTTTGGACTCTGCATCAGCCACAATAAATGTCCGGCTTTTGTTTGCTCAGTGTGATCTGGGTCCCCTCATTCGGCGTTCCGCACAGTCTGCGGGACTGCGACACTTTGAATGTTTTTGTGTTTTGTGCTATGGCAAAATTATGAAGAGGTTAAACGCACAATGAAAGTAACACAGCTGCTGCAGACAAATCAGCCGAGTGTGATTGCGTGAGAGGATAAACACTGATCAGTAGTTTAGTATTAAGAGCTCTGCATAAATGTGTGAGCGCTTTAAATGCTTCGGTCTAGACTGGTAAAGAGCTGTTATTAATAAAGTTTGGCGTCTTTGAAGCCGCACAGACTTCACAATTTCACAGTTCACAGACTTATCAATATCACACGTCTGTCATTAAGACGCAGGAGAATCCGATGGATTCCTGTGTTGATTTTAAAAACCTTAGACCCGCCCGCTCTTGCACAGAGGTCTGAGGGTTCCTCCAATAATGGTCACGCTATTTTCCTGAGAACTGATTGATCACAGCTGTTGATCTCTAATCTGGACCGTGACCTGCTTCAGGGTAGGTTAGGTCAGCAGTTGCCGTGGCGGTACATTCATCCATAAGAAGTGAGCCTCCTGCGTGGTTCAGAAAACCCAGATTAACCCGGAAGTTTACTGGATAAGAGGAAACCCCGCTTTGTTACAGGCCTCTGGAAACTAACTCCCTGAAGGAACTCAGGGTTCCGGGGCAGACCTGAAGAATTAGACTTTAACTCACAATCGGTGCTATAGAGTAACTGTAACCAAACGTATAAATGTATAAACGTGCAGTGCTGCAATTATTAATTAATTGTGGAAACAAACTCGTATTTCATATATTAGACAACAGAAAGTATGTGTTGCTGACTGTGAGCAGGTGACCACACTGTGAATCTTGAAGCTTACATAACCTGTTGGTTTAGGTAAGACGCTTTGGTATTTCAAGATCTTAAAAGTGTACAAAGTCCATTCATCCATGGAGAATGGTGTTTGCACAGATCAGCTGTGTGCACTGGTGGAAGGAGGTGCTTCTAAGACGTGAGCTGAACTCTGCCAACCACCTGGCTGTTCTCAGGATTTCATCAGGGTCACGGGGAAGAGATTATAACTCACCCCGGGCCTGCATTTTACATGCCTCAGTTTGAGGCTCTGTTTCTTAAATGACAGCGATCATCAGCGGAGAAATGAAGTACTTTATTTTACCTACACATTGTTTTTGTTTTTTTTTATGAAGAGCAGTGCAAACATCACACCACACCCACAAACTCTTTCCATCCATGACTGAATGGCACGGTTCAAAATCCTTGAGCAAAGGTCAAGTCTCTAAAGCAGCAAATATTTCTGGAAAATGCCAGATGATTCATCTGACTATTTTCAGCTGCTTAACTGGATCTATGCTTTATCATCTCTGTGAGCACGCTGTGATCAGGAAAGCCGAGAAACGCAACACACAATACCTGAAACACTTTCACACAGGCTAGATTTTATTTAGAGTGCATGTATTCATTACACACACACGCGCACACACACAATAGCTTTTTTTCAAAAACTACAGTAATGAGTCACGAGCCACCTTCTCCTTTTTTTGTTTACAATAGAAGTGTTGTTGCTAGTTTGCTCACTAACTTTAAAGGAATGTTTTCTGTCCTTCTGGTTTTCATCCAGGCCCAATAACATTGTTGAGATGGATCTGAGTCCTTTAACATTATCCAGTGTGTGTGTGTGTGTGTGTGTGTGTGTGTGTGTGTGTGTGTGTGTGTGTGTGTGTGTGTGTGTGTGTGTGT
>JAVDPK010002601.1:212577-264985 GCA_034780415.1 Cichlasoma orientale
TGTGTGTGTGTGTGTGTGTGTGTGTGTGTGTGTGTGTGTGTGTGTGTGTGTGTGTGTGTGTGTGTGTGTTTTAATATATAGTAAGTAGGGAGCTAGTTACTTTCAGCTGCTCCTTTTTTTCCTCATAGGTCACCATCACGGATCGATCCACATATTTTATGTCTTTGTGATACTTATTTAGGACGGCATTGGCTTGCGACGCCCAGGGTCTCTAACACAGTCTGAACAAATAACTGTCAGTCCCATTTAACTCCTGTTAAACTGTCAAAGTTTGCTGATAATACCACGGTGGTAGTTCTCCCCTCCTGCACTTCCTCAGCACCACTATACACCAATCTGTGCAAACCTCTCCCATCAGGCAAAACATACAGGAGTTACTCGCACAATATCACGCTTCAGGGATACTACCTACCTCCAAGGTATGAGGCACTTAAATATGCACTGTACCTCGTGTTAATTCAGTTTACCTCAAGATATGAAGAGCCACGTTTAAAGGAGTCTCCTACACCAAAGGCACAAAAACGCGGCGGAATGAGACAACTCGACCGACATCTGGACTATGCACTTGAACTGGGAGGGGTAAGAAAACTGCAGTCTGCAATCTACTGACAACTAGTGGTGATATTTTACACACTGTAACTTTAAAGATAGGTACACCCCCTTGTACTGTGATACACTGCACTACTTTTGCTTACATGGGTTGATCTGTTGTGCTGTGCTGTATGTTGCTGTATATGTGAGCACACCAAACCAATTGCACAGCACAGGAGACAAATTCATATCAACTGCATTGGTGAAAAGGCTACAATAAGCTTGGGAAGAGAATAAGCAGGTAATGTTAACAATCTGAAAAAGTACACTTTCCCTGTTATTGTGTTTTATAATTTAATCCAAAGTTCTGTTAAGCTGCTTTTTTCCTGTCTGATTTTTCTAATTTATCTGCATGTTGTTGCTTTTTTTTTTTGAAGGTGCAGCTGAATTAAGTTCAATTTATCTGAACAAACCAACAAAATCTGACTTTGAGAGTAGCAAAAACTGTCAGAGTGTTATGAAATATTCCTGCCTTTTTATGAAGATTTCTGTATGTCGATTAGAAACAAAAAAGCAATAAAACTATTTAAAACTATTTAACAGGAGGTAAGTAATGCTTCATTTTTTTCTGTATATTGTACTTACAAATTATAATATACTAAAATAATCAAGGGCTTAAAATTTTTTTACAGAGTTGCTTCATGTATTATTATTATTATTATTATTATTATTATTATTATTATTTAATCATAGCTCACTTAGCTCAGTGTGGAGCCATGTCTTGTCCCCTGTTGCATTTCTGTAGGCCTTTATGGATATTTTAAAGTGTG
Organism: Cichlasoma orientale; assembly: GCA_034780415.1. NCBI lineage: Eukaryota > Metazoa > Chordata > Actinopteri > Cichliformes > Cichlidae > Cichlasoma > Cichlasoma orientale. The sequence goes on from JAVDPK010002601.1 coordinate 213,939, forward strand.
TCAGTACACTAATCCAGAGTAATTCATACTGCTCTGTGTGTTAATAATTTGGGTGGGGGTTCTGGCTACACCTTCGCTTGGCACAACCAGATAACGCCAAAGGATGTCATGAGCTGCTGCTGCGTGTCTGTTATTTCTTCGGTGAAGTACTGGATGCTGCGTGTCTTTTATCTCTGAAACATAAACAGCGGATGATTGACAATGCCGAGCTGATATCTTGACCTTGTGGAGGAATTTCTTTCCAAGTTCTCTCTTTGACTCTCTCTCAGACAGTCTCTGTGTTTGACATCACACATCTGTCCTTTGGAGACCGCAGAGCTGCTCAGATGCGACGCATAAAACTCCGCGTCTTGAGGCCTTTTCTGCTCGGCTGTCACATCTCATATGATGCAAGCTCAGCTGGGGAGTAGAGAAGATGGGTTTTTTTGTTCGTCCTCCCTTCAGTTATTATTTTGTTGTGTCTGGGTGTCTTGCCAGTTAGATACAATATCGAGTCACTTTCAGAGCTCCTCTAACCCCTAGGACTAACCCTCACAGACCTGAACTGGTGTCATCTGTGGTCACACATGAACTCCAGGCAATGTCTGATCAGGTGGGGACAATGTTACCCTTTCTCACATGTAATGCACAAGAAGAGATGGTCAGTTTTAGATTTATTCTTGCTTGTGGAAGCTACTGAGGTTAGGCGAGGGGTGCTACCTGGTGCAGGATGCAGGGCACATGAAGGTGAATTCACCTGACTGTCACCTGTGCTTTTCCCACATGGACACAAATCAGCGCAGTCGGGCATCACGGTGAATTTTTACATGATCTTTGCACAATTTCAGGTGAATAAAGTCAGGATATTTTCTACACTGTTCTCAGATGTAGGAAACAGCAGGAAGTGGTCCACTTTAGATGTATTCACACTGGAAATGCTGTAATTTAGGTGAGCTAGCTTACTGTGCAGAGAATGCATGTGTGAAATTAACTATTAAGTATCACTGGTTATTCCCCTGGGTGAAATGTTCTGAGTTACAGAACCTACTGTAAAAAGAGTCCTCGGATGGTAACGTCTCTCACTTTTTGACTGTATGTTAAGTCTCTGCTGTCTCGCCCGGGGGCCATTTGCATGATTCATCATTTTTAGACCACAAAAATCACCGAGCGCCCGGAGAGGCAGTGAGGTGCAGCCAGGAGGAAGCCAAAATATAATGGAACAGGTTTTACGATGAGACTGCAGAAGGGAAGCTGAAGTGGAGCACCTAGAGGTGGAGATTCACCCAGCTTCTCTTCGGAGCCCCTTCCCTCTGAATCGGGGGGAAGGTATTTCCCCCGATTCATTTGCATTGAGTGTTTCAATGCAAATGACTGCATTGAAACACTCAATGCAGTCATTTGAACTGGTACTAACATTTTTGCCTTTAGCTGCAAGTCCCAATACTTGTGGCCACACACTGACTGAATTGCACTGAGACATCTACAGTAAGACTCTTGTACAGTGGAAAGAAACTCGGCGTTAACTATCTGGTAATGCTAAACACTGGAGCTTTGATGTGGTGCTGCGTTCAGGGCTATTTATCTACTGAGAAGCAGAATGCCATGAAAGAGCCACCTGTACCCCACTTCAAAGTATGTAATAAAGTATGAATCATAAAAGCGAATGAAAATGCAAGATAAACAGACATCAGTTCCATATACAGTGTGAAATGATCTGGTAAACGATCTGCACTGAAAAGGCACTTTTGAACCTTAAGGGTTCTGTAAAATGCTACAATGCACCCATTTATGCAACACACTCACACAGCGGTAGCAACAGAGCATGAACAGTTTGGAGCAACCTAAGCCATGCCTGGAACAGAAGCCTTTGTGTGCATACAGTATCTGATAAGCTATAGTACTGTGCAAAAGTCCTGAGTCATCCCTCCTTTATTTAGATTTTACCTCCAAGGAGCCAGACTTTTAATTTCTTAAAATGGTCTTGAGCAACAGTTCTCTGGGCTTTCTGAAGGGCTTTCTGAAGGTCTTTCAGTTTTTCTTTGGACTTTGGCTTCTTTTTCACTCATTTTTAGTGCAGTCCTTAGTGGCTCCATAGTGTAGTGGTTTACACATTTGCCTAATAATTGAGAGATCCTGGTTCAGTCACGGGGGGAGAAACAAATCCCTTGGAGGTTGTGTCAGGCAGGGCATCTGGTTTCTTTAGCTGAATCTATGAAAAATGCCAAAATATGGTTCCATGGTTGTGTGGTACTGTGATTGTGTCTATTTGCATATGTATTTGCCTATGGAGAGCTTTCCAACCTATGCAAACATGCTTCACGTGGACGATGCTGTGCATAGGTCAGTCGCTGATTGGTTGACAAGTTGACCAGAGCAGGAAAGGGAGTGACACTGCCTCCATGTGGCAACAGATGCTCCCATCAGGTGGATGGGTGGTCCACAGCTGCCAATGGACTGCCAACAGACTGCCAATGAAGAACCATGTTCAGCCTGCTAACTGAAAACCTGGCATATCTCAGCACTGTGTGCAGTGTATCCTTAAAAGACCTGAGGAAACAGGACAAGTGGAGGACAAAAGAAGCAGTGGCAGACCTAAAAAATATCTACTATCTAGAAAATCATGTGCTTAAGAAACAGGAAAATATCAGCAAAGGCCTGATGCAGGACTCGAGTGATGCATCTGGCCCTTCAATTGATCATTTAATTGCCTGTGTATTTATTTGTATGGGCATATGTTTGCTTTCAAAGAGGATTAGCTGTGCAATTGCTACTTGTCCCAAAGGGGATACTTTTTCCCAGTTCAAACATGTTGATGCTGTAGTGTCTGTTATCTCTCTGCTGTAGCAGCAGCGCTCCTGTCCTTGTTTGTTTAATTAATACTTTGTTGCGGGCTGTTACAACTAATTGTTGTTGCAATTAGAGCCTTGGCTGGAAATACTGTAGCATCAGAGTCCCTCAGCTAGAGGCAATTAACACCAGAGCGCTTCCAAGATTTAGCAGACAAGAATAGTCGTCAGGGAAGTGGGTTTGAGACTTTCGATTAAAATGAGAACGTGTTGCTTTTGAGGCAAACTCATGGGTGAAGCGCTAGAAGATAGGTACTTGTACCTGTTTATGTGATGAAAAAAACAACCAGAACTACATTTTAAGGGTATATCAGTGAGATAAATGCTGAGGTATTTCCAAATGCTGAGGAATCTGGGGGGATTTTCAGGATGTCACAGTCAAAATTCAAATTAGGATTAAAAAGCTCTCCAAGATTGCTTGCTTGGGGCTTGAGATTTAGTGGCAGGGATTTAAAGTTAGCACACAGCTTCTTCCTCTGGGAAAAATACTCCGAATATGATAGACAGGAAGACACTTGTTCAAGTCCTTAACCTGAATTTTAATGATTATTGATTATATAATTTGGGAATGCATAATACTCCAGCAGCACAACTTCACGGGGATGCTGACACGCCCCTGCTCTGCAGAAAAAACATATAGGGATATGTTTAAAGTGGACCTATTACGATTTTAGTTTTATATTTTCTGTCATATCTATACTGCTACAATGGTGGCCGTTCATTATAAACAAGGTCAAAGTTTCAAATAATGAGGTGAGTACAAATAATCCCTGAGAGCCAAACACTCTTCAGATTGCTCTGTTCAGCGAGAGGGGATAAGACATCCTTAACAGCTGTGAGCACGGAAGCACCACCCGCCTGCGGTTCAAACCTATTGTTTATGAGGGGGAGCCAGTCAGAAAAAGGTTAGTGTAGAAGAGGGAGGAGCTAAAAAAAAAAACCTTTTAGACAGTGGAGAATCACCGAGGCCCAGCAGGAGATAAATAAGGACTGTCTCAACTGTGAGTCATGCAGACCTGCTCTAATAGAGTCTAAGAATAAAAGTGTGAAGTTAGAAGTCAGCAGAATCAGTCCCTTATGACTCATTACTCATTTGTGTATAAAAGACTTTGGACTTGATTATTTTTGCTCAGAGACAAAAATATCCTGTTAAAAACTGACCAGCATTCCAGCTCTGCTGGATGGGAACCAGGGGCTTCTGAGGCTGGGTCATCGTCCTGGGCTGTTTGTCATGCAGATGCTGCAGTATAACATCCCCATGTTTTCATTTCCATCCATCCATCCATCCATCCATCCATCCATTCTCTTCTGCTTATCCTGTTCAGGGTCATGGGGGGGCTGGAGCCTATCCAAGCCGTCATAGGGCGAGAGGCAGGGGACACCCTGTACAGGTCACCAGCCTGTCACAGTGCTAACCTAACCCCACTAACTGCATGTTTTTGGACTGTGGGAGGAAACTAGAGTACCCGGAGAAAACCCACGCAGACACGGGGAGAACATGCAAACTCCACACAGAAAGGCCCGGGCCAAGGTGTTCCTTTTACCTGTCAGTGGCTGACCTGCGCATACCAAAATAATAAAGGTTAATCTAGACACAGAACTCACAACGTAGAACCCACATTATTGTATTTTAGTAGTGCAAATGCCCAAGTGTGCTGTTAATTAAAGCTAATGAGACAACATGAACACGGGGTTTTAAAGGCCGCACGGGGTCCAGAGCAATCGCCTGCTTTTATCTAGTAGGTAATCCAAAGACTTGATGTGGATCAAAGAAGCATCAGTGGCAGCAAAGCAGAAATTTATGGAGCTCATAAATAAAAGTGAATCAGTGTGACACAGGTAAAATTCAGCATCTGCTGAAAACACACGACGGTGCATACTGACAATGAGCAAAAGCACAAAGAGAAAGTCCACAACCAGGCTGTCTGTGGATGACCCATACATGTGAAGAACTTGTTCAAGCAAGTGAAGCTACATCAAAGGTTGTTTTTCATCAAAAAGCGCAGTGTAGTCCAATTTAATTGCACCCTGCATAGCTGTGAATACAAGTTTCCACTGTAACCTCACAGGAAGGGGTAACCATTCACACTTATGAACTCAAACACTGGAAATTCAGCAATTACTGTGATTCTAAATTCGGGAAGCTTCTAGGTGCCCCCACCCACTACTCAAAAGGTACCCAGTGTTATGATGGGGAAGCCGAGAAAGGTTACTGAAGACAAAGAGACGGCATGGCAACAAATAACAAGGTATTCACTTTCTATTTTATTAACTGCACAAGTGACTGAAGAGCAGTTTCATAGCCAGGTGAGGCCTGTTCTCTTGTTATTCCATAACAAGTTAAGCACATAAAAGGTCTGGAGTCAGTTCCATGTGGTAAACTTGCATTTTGTAAATGTGCACTGGAATTTTCAATAGAATCTCCAAAGAGATGTCAGAGCTATTGAAAGAGACCATGACTAGGTTAAAATAAATAAACGTATTTGTCTTATCCAGTGCTATGAGCTTTTTGGTATCTAAAAAGCTGAGGCATACATAACATATACCTATCTTTTTTATTAGCACATGCACAATACTGAAGTCATTACAGTTAAAATGACTTATATTTGCATTTGGAGGCCATGCTGCTGGGAATACTGTGTCTACTGGAACACACTGGAACACCGGCAACATCGGTGGTTCTCCTGGTGTAACTCAACGTGACACACGGCGAAATGAAATCTGTTCCCCCGGTCACTTTACTTTATTCTCAATTGCCATGTGCAGCACACTTAACTGAACTGCACCTGTGCAGACAAGACTACAAATCCCATAATGCCGCGCTCCACTGCAGCCCCGCCCCCTCCGTTTGAATGGCAAGTTGTTTGTTTCACTCCGACCAGCTGCTAACTATTCCGGTCGGAGAGCAAACACGGGGAGCAGCGGTCCTCCGCTCTCCGTTTAAGAAGGCCGACAAGCTGAGGGACGCTGGTTATAGAGTCACTTCCGTTTTCACATTTTTTTTCAAAGTAAGAGCATAGAACTCAAAACCATTCAAATCAGTGAGTGGGTTGTCTTTTCTTCAACAGTGCCCCAAGATGCAGTCATCAAGGGAGTGGCCTGCATATTTATGAATACTGAGATAATAAATCCTTGTAGCCATTCCTCAAATACCTAAGACAAAATAGTCCTCACAGCTAAGACACGAGAACTAAGGTAACACTTGTTTTTATTGGGGAAAAGATATAAACGTTTACAACAACAATAATAGACAGAAAAATATCTAAGAGTTTATTAAATACCTTTAGGACTGAAACGCTTGATTTAATGGTAACAAAATGGTTAATGGGTGAGTTAGTGTAGTCAGTGCTCAGGCCAAAACTGTTTGTTTTCACCCACTGCTTGTGAGGGCTTTTATGTTGAAAACTCCAGACCAGAAGTCCGGGCGTTTCCGTCGGAGGTTTGACAGCAGGTCCGTTTTTACCGCTTTGCTTTCTTTATACTGTCGCCCTGCTTCTTTCTCTGTTTAATACGTCTTGGCCTGCCGTCTGCGCGTATTTATTTATTTATGCATCTAAATTGAAAATATTTAGCTTTTTTTCTTTTTTTTACATTTTAGTCCTTCCTCAAATGAGAAGACGTAAAAGATGGAGCTTCATATTTTAGAGCACAGCTTGAAAGTGGCGAGTATAGAGAAAGAGGGGATCCAGATTTGCACCCACGGATTAATAAAACTCGCCTTCCTGGCCTCCAAAACAAGGTAGGTAACTTCCCATTCGTGACAGCCACGTAAGAAAAAAACCCAACCTCTGAATGTTTTTCACATTGTCCTAAGTGCTGTTTACTGTTAACAGTACAGCGAAGTAGTACCCGGGGCTGCACGGACTTGTGTGCTTGGAAGGTAGCGGTGTTCAGTGCTGCTCCAGCCAGTTCCTGCAGTTGTGTTAACGCTTCACAAACGCAGCTGTACGTGTTGTTTGGTTTCTGCCACCAGTTTCCAGGCCTATCCTTGTTCTGTAGTGTCATTTTGTAGCTCTGTGGCATCTGTAGCTGGGTCGTAGCCAGCAGGAGTGAGTCCGTGCGTGCGTGCGCGTGTATGTCTGTCTGTGTTTATGTGTTTTTACCTCTGTCAGGGCTATTATAGCCACATCAGGGAAAACTTAAACAAGCAGCAGAGGACATTTACACTCTATACGCTGGATCCCGTCCAGCAGAGTGGATATTAACAGCCAGTCAGCCTGGGGAAACTTTCATTTAAATAGCCCTGGCAGTGACAGGACAGAGGCCCGTACACTTGCCATAGCTGTGTTGTGCAGTTTTTAACACTCTGTTAAAATAAGCCTAAGCAAATTAGTTCACACTCTTGGCACTGGGTGTGTTTGTGTGTGTGGATGTGTTTGTTTCCTGGCTATTTTGCAAACATTCAAAGACAGTCCAAGTGTGGCAGCGAGCTGGCAATCAAGTTCTCCCTCTTTGCTGAGGAGAAGTTACTGATTTAAAAAAAAAAAAGCAGTCCGATTACTGATTACCTGATGTAATTAAGATTAATTCAAGGAGCACTGCAACTGCTATTGTTCTCATTATCAGCAGATTAGGCTTTTGTTTAATCTAATAGTTGATTGGTCTGTTAGAACAGTGAGAAATGCAGCCAACTAACAGTCCAAATTCCACAGATATCACATTTACAGCATTAGAAAACAGGGAAAATTGAATCCTCGTGGTTTTGGAAGCTGAGACTGCAAAATATTTGCTACTTTTGGTGGAACAGTTACGTCAAAGACGGGCTTAATCTAATCATCTGCTCAGTTCAGTCAAATAGTTTCTGCTCTTTGACTCAACAACATAATGTCATCACTTGCAGTCTCCCCCCCGTTGGACTTGTGTCCCATGTTTGCTACATACACTGCTGTGCAAAAGTCTTGAGCCACCTCTTGTTTCTTTATATCTTGCTTCCAATGAGCCAGATTTCCTTGTAATTGTTTTTAAGTGGTCTTCAGCAATAGTTCTCCAGGCTTTCTAAAAGCCTTTCAAAGTTTTTCTTTGGAAATTTGTTGCTTTTTTGTTCACTCTTTCAGTCCAGTCCTTGTGCCTGACCATTTTCACAGGAATGTTGTTTGTTAAGGGACTTAAAACTGACCTGTGAATTTTTCATCAAAAAAGCACCTAACTCAAGGGATGAACCAGTGCTGTATCTACACATAGCAGACAACTCAGCAAAGAACCAATTTTAAATTATATCTTTAAGCACTTTATTACTAGCAGCCTCTTGCAAAAACACGTCATTTGTTCCCATTTCTTTAATTGAATCTACAAAAGTGACGTAACACCCTGACAGGCATAAAATAGTCATTTTGGACCAACAAGATGATTATCAAAGAGCTTTTAGCTGAAAACCTGGCACGGTGTGCACTGTGTCTTTAAAAAAAACTGAGGAAACTGGACAAGCAGAGGATGAAAGAAATGGAAGGCCTAAAAAAATATCTACAGGAAATGAGGCAAAAACTGAATTTCCATGTGTGTGTTTGCACACGTTTCAATAAATCGCTGCACTTATTTCCCGTTTAAAAAGCGAGAGCTCAAGACTTCTGTGCAGTACTGTACTTTGGAAAGAGTTATTCTTCCACGGATGATTTTTGACGCACATTTTTCTTAGTCAAGCTTACAGAGACTCACTGCCTTTACTGTATGTGGACTTATTATGATTACAGTCATGTCACACCCCCAAAAAGGCCCGGTCTGAGTCAGGAACAACCCTGACTGTGGGTGTTGCTGTTATTTGGAAAATCAGCTGTTTTAAGTGAAGTGTCATAGCTTTGAGCTTTCAGTGTAGTAATGATTGTTTCAACCACATTCTGCTGTGTGGAATAGGAAAGGCAGAACTTGTGTGTCAGTGTGAGGACACATGATATGTGTGGTTTTGGTTTGGTTTTTTTGTTGTTTTTTTAACCAACTGTTGATTGTCATATTGTGTTACTGCACCTGTGATATTTTCAGTTAAAGCAACAGCCAAGGGAGTCATTATCCATGTGACTTTGCACTTGATTATCACTTAACTCAGTTTTACTTTGATTTGATTAAAAAAAGAGAGAGGGAAAAGCTACAACTGTTATGCAAGCTCTAAATCTGAGACTCTAAATGAGGCTAGCTCACCTGACATTTCCCTTCAGTCCATACCAGGCCAGCTAATGGTTGCACGGTAGTGCAGTGGTTGGGACTGCTGCTTAGCAGCGAGAAGATCCTAGGTTTGGATCTCCTGTCAGCCTTTCTGTGTGGCGTTTGCATGTTAACTCTGTGCCTTCATGATTATCTCAGACTTCCTGCCATCCCATTGGCTGTGGATGAGTAAATGCTGTATGAATGTCTTTGCATTTGAGAGGCGAGTAGAAAAGCTGAATATAAATGCCAGTCCACTTCCATTTTCAACCAAATCATCAGCCACCTAAAGTGACACTTGTAAAAGAACGGGTCTCTCCCTGCATTCGCAACGAGTGTTACGTGCATTTCCTGTTTGTGTTTTGGGTGTGATGATGCACTTTTTCCATTTTCTCTGATGTGCATTAGAAGCAGCTGGTTTGGGGTTAAAGAAAGCAACTTTATTTAAGTTTGTTTTGTTTGTTTTTTGCGTGCAGTTTGAACTTTGTGTTTTGCACTTGTCTGTTGTGAAACTCCCCCTGTCGGAGAGCCAGTTAAGGATTGTGAGTTCAGATTTCAGTTTGCTCTTGCAAACATAGGTATAGATTTCAGGATGCAGGGGACACATCCAAACTAATATTTAGAGCACATGCATTTATCTGTCCCAGTAAAATCATCTAAATAGTAGATGTGTTATTTAGAAAAATAATCACATTACCCAGAGGAATGTTTCCAACAGGAGTGAGTCCTTTAATTCTGCAAAAGCTTTTGTTTACTCCCAAAATGTGAATATAAATGATCAATTTCACTCGTAATGTTTTGAGCATGTGCAGAAATCTTTTCCTTTTAACACATCTTTTTAATCAATACAGTCGGCATGTTCCATGCAAACTACAGGCAACCGCAGCAATCTGCTAGTCACCAAAGCAATGGCAGGGAGGAGGCTTTCGGTGCAGAACCATATACCTTACATTCTGACACTCACATCTGGAGCCATGCAAGCACAAAAGATGACGAGAGTAAATTATGCCTGCATGTGTGTTGACCCAGCAGTAAAAATATTAAGTGAGAAAAGCTGAGAATAAATATTTAAACGTGACCCTTAATACACGATGTTCCAGAATTCTCAACAGTTGCCTGATTTTTGTGTAGGCTTTTTTTTTCTTTACATAAATAATACATTTAGACTATAAGTTAAAGCAGAAATAGAAAATGCACCAGGTGCTCAAAATTTCCTTCACAAGGGCCTACAGATGCTTCACTTGTTGTGTCCTCCCCAGTGTGTGAGGGGAAAACCTGCATAAATGCTGCTGAAAGGCAGAAAAAAGAGAACAAATTAAAGTTTCATTTTCTTTGATTGAATAATCGTAGCTTAAAGGACTCGGCTCTTTCCAGGCTTACTTGCACACGGTACTAGGTGCTTCGTGCACATCCATAAGTCATACACTGTGTTTCAAGCTGGAGGTTTAGGTGGCTGCCGTCCATTAATGATTACATAAGTTCATTGTTTGACTGTAGGACATGAGTGTCCGTTGGATGACACCGGTTTTGCAATTTGTTTCTTTTTGTAGCCGTTTCTTTTGCTTCCCCCCACGATTCCTCCGAGCTGAATCCTCTCTCTACGCTCCCATCCTCCACCTAATGCTGTAGCAACAACCTTGGCACCCCTTCGTGCCTCCTCTTTGATAAGGCCCTACAACAGCCTTCTTTCATCCTTATCGTAGTTTTCTTCTCTCCTCTCTCCTTCCACTGACCATACTATGCATGCTTAGATGGTGATTTCTAGATAAACAAAGTAAAAAGTTTTAATCTCATCTTTTTCTGCAGTTTTTGCAAAATGAAATACTTAATCTCCTCTGTCTCGTCTCTTTTTGCTCACATTTACAAAAACTTTCTTTCCTGGAAAAGTCCAAGCGTGCTTCAAGTAGTCCTTTTAAAGAAACACAACTCAGTGCCAGCATGTGGTGATTACATAACACACCTCTCAGTGCAGCCAGCTGATGTAAATGGGCTGTGGTTCTCCTTTAGAATGACATTTGATGCCTTTACATGTCATTCCACGCACTGTATATCTGAGGCGAGAAGATGAACAGTAACAGTGTATCATTGGAGGAATGTGTGTTTAGTCCCAGACATACGTACTGCATGACTGCTGTACATATGCTTACAGATGTATGTTTGAAGCAAAAAAATTTTTTAACCGATTTTAGGATTTAAATTAAATTTTTATCTGATTGTATCACTAGTTATGAAGTGCAAGAATTTACATTGCAGTTACCGCAGTGGAAGAAATCACAGTTTCTGTGCATTTCTGCACAACACTGATACCAATGTGAGCATAAGTTACAGACGTCTGGTAAGGAAGGAGCAGTTCAGGAGTTTTTAAATTCAACACAAGAAAAATATTCATTTTAAACTACAGCAGGGAGGGAAGTACTCACACGTGTAGAAACATTTGGGTTTCCGGTGCAGATTGGATGACTTCATGTCTAACAGGAAACCATGTAATACCCACATCTCAGATTGTCAGAGCACAAGTTCAGATGGATGTCACTGTGTCTGCAGGATGAGCACAGTTGACGATTTTATAAGGTAAGCTTGTTGCTCTGCTCCCAAATGAAGGGGGGAAAAAAATCAGTGAGTACAATTTTAGTCAAACAGCTTCTGGATATGTTCAGAACTCTTCTAAAGGCACTGATCTCCGCCACTGACCTAAACAGGCATTTCTGTTGTTGCAGTGACTCTGTCACAAAATAGGGTCAAGTATCAGTCTTACACTCGCGCACGCAGTAGAGTGCCAACACGATCGAGCTCACTGCTCGTCCCACGAGAGCACTGAACAAATGCAGATTCATATATTGATACAGCAGGCCAAGAAAAAGTTAAACATTAGCTTTTTCTTCATCTACTAATGTAACAAGTAGAGTGATTCACCTGCCACTGCAGATAGTCATGAACTTCTTTGTTATTTTAAAGCCTGTCTGGCAGGTTTGCAATCAGAATTATGATCTGAATTCCAAGATGAGCTCTATAGATTCTCCACAGGCTCCTCTTGTTAGTGTTTTTCCTTTTATTTTATTTATTTGTTATTTTTTACATAAATGTATATGTATTGTAGCAATGGCAGAGTTGACAGGTGGGGGGGGGGGGCAAGAAAGACAAAAGAAAAAGGGGAGAAAATAAGAAGAAAAAGATAAGAGGACAGAGCACAAGTAGAAAACAACAATGTTCACCAACTGCTGCACATGTTTAAAAAAAAAAAAAAAACAAACAGCACCTGGAAAAAAAAAAACAAGGCTACACAAACCAACAATCTTGCTGAGTTGTGGTGTGAATGTGGAGTGTGAATATCTGTGTCTATGTCACGAAATGTACTTAATAATGAGGGTGGAAAGCCGAGCTACGCCCACAGAAGCCAGAGGGCGATAGAGAAAGACCCACGATACCCAGGCCACTCGCAGCCCCCAAGAGCAATGAAGACCCATGGCCACACATTCCAATGACAACCGCATGCCCACCCCAGCAGAAGGGAGAGGGAGGCCCGAGACGGAGCAAGAGCCCCAAAGAACCAAAGGCAACAGAAATTAGAGTCAAATTGGGGCAACAAAGCAGGGCAGGCCTACCTCGATAAGTCCAGTGTTTGTCACACACGGCGTATTAACACTAGGCGATCCATACCACGCCCGAACATGTTTGACCCCCAAAGTCTAGTTCGTTTGACTAGTATGATTCCTGCGTGCTTTGGACTCGAGCGTAATGCACATTTAGTGTGGTCGTCACTATCCACGCCACAGCGCAAAGCTCCAAAAAAGTCGCTTTAAGTAACTAACAAATGTCAGAAGACGGTGTCACCACTTCCTCATTTAAGTCGCAAAATTCATGAAGTTATGAACTTCATTGTGGTCTGTGAGCACCCCAAAAAAGGGAGAGAAATTGAGATGCTCAGGAAGTACCTTGTCAATAATTAAACAAGCCTCACATTCAGATTAGATGTTTGATTCCAGCTTCTCTCTGAAAACATCATTTTTGATGCTCAGTATACTGAGGTTTGATACCCAGCCCTGAATATGAACAGTGGACATGTAAAGACATGGAGATATTCTCTTCATGGAGACTCTTATTAGATACATTATTACCATTCCTCTACAACTCCTAAATAAAATTCTGTAAAACTGTTTAGTTTTGGATTAATTTCCTTTTATGCAGATCATAAATCAGCATAATTCCATTAATGTGCGCCCTCAGTATTTTACAAACACACTTGCAGTGCAATGGTTGACAGTAAAAACTCATTTAAAGGCTCCCTGTGACGTTCCTTGCAGGCACACAGAATGTGAGTAATGGAGGTTGAATATTCAGAGATCAGCCCCACAGTCAGGAGCGACACAGTAAATCTTTGGAAGCCATTTCATTGCTGATCTCAATGGAACAATGTCAAAGAATGAAGTAAGTCATTGATTAGGTGTATTGCAAGCCCGGGCACAAGGGAAGCCTTCAGTGCACATCATTCTAATGTTCTCTGTCAAAGTGACGGTTGACAGCTCATTTAATGCCAAAGGAAATCCTGCTGTTCCCTCTGAGAGAATGTCTGAGAGCCTTTCTGTTATTCTCGTGTCATTCTTCACACCTTTCAGCCAGTATGAAGTGTGAACTTTCAGTAGCTGGTGTGTAAAGAATGTGATTATCAGAGGAGTGTTGTGCCTGGTGATTTGTTGTAAAAGTCTTTTGGACACAATTTTGAGATGGGTTTAAACGTCCTTCTGAGGACGGTGGGGTTAAAAAAGTTGCCCTAAATTATGGTCCAGTCTGTGATTTTTGTAAAAGTGTCGTCTTAGCAAAACGGATTCTTTTATTTGATAAAGAACACTGAGTTGTTTGAATTATTTTTGCATGACTGAATGTGAAACCTGTGCTTTGGTACTGATGCCAAAATGATACTGTAGGACTGGACAATCAACACGTGTAATTTAAATTACAATTTTGGCTACCAAAAAATATTAAAATGATAATCAAGATTTCATTTTTCACTTATATCTTTCAGCATTCCGCCTTACTTTATTTTTGTTTATCTCTCAAAGCCCTCATTCTATCCCAGCCAGGCTTTGGCATGTTTAATTCATGTCGTTGAGGGAAATGCATCCATTTTCTCCCATTTATCCGGCTCTAATCCGAGTCCCTCGCAAATCAAATAAATGAATATGTAAAATCAAAAAAAAAAAAGATGACATTTGACAACAGCTCTAATAGGCGTTCAAGGGGGGAAAGAGTTAAATGGTTGATACGATATTGATCAAAATATCTGATTTGCGCCATAATTGAGCAGTTGTGCAACTTGCATTGAGAAAAGTAAACCTTTCTCCTAAAACCACATTCTGATTCGGCTGTAGGTGAGGTTGCAAAGTGGATAAAGTGCTTAAGTGCATTTGAGTATTGTGCAGTATAATTATGCCTGAAAAAGGTAACTGTGTCTTATAGAGCACTCTGAGAAGTCAAATAAGATTCGAATAGTGCTAAATAATAGATGCCAGTCTATTCCATACTGCATCCATAACATGAATAGGCATGGCATGTGTTCAGCGGGATGAGTCAGAGACGCTGGCCGTGAGGGCACCGAGCTGTAACTTTGTGCATGTGGGGGAGCAAAGGGTTTTTCTAAACCTCATTTTAGGCGAAGCTTAATGAAGGCTTTTAAATCAGATTTGACTGGGAAAATAACTACCCAGATTATTATCAGAACAGCAGCTGAGTGGCACGACTTGCTTTTAGAAGGCCTTTGTCTCAACTGAAATTGTTCATGCGCAAGTTATTCACGAGGTTATTGCACGTTGCAGTAAGTCGGGCAAATTACAAGTTGAAAACGCAGGTGTCAGCTGGCTTGTGGTGTTTGTAGAGCTGGACAGTCAGCAAGTTAACTTATTTTAATCTCATACTGACCAAAGATTATTTATATAATTTTCAGTAAATCTCTAATCGGTGACAGCTGACAGCAGTGTCTTTTGTAAGTGTAGGTAAAAAAATATCACGGCATGGGAAACATGCAGCAGGGTGTATGTGAATCTACAGCCACACTGGCCTTTGTACGATTTATAATTCTCTGTTAAATAATAATCACATCAGATAATGATCAAATAATCATGTCGGCATATTTACAAGCAATTCCTGCGAGACACAAGTTTAAGCTTCAGGTTCCTCCAAACACTCAGTTTGAGACAGCTTATTCCAATCTTGGCCCTGTATGATGTCAGTGAGAGGTCAATTCAGTCACATAGCTGTGGGTGTGAGTAGAGAAGCCCCACCCACCTGCTGCTGCAGCCAATCACAAGAAAGTTGGCTTAATGTGGGAAGCTAAAACTGACTGTATACGGAAGATGGACATAGCCACCTTGACACTTATTGGTTAGCAAAGTCCTGTTGTTAACCTTTCAGCTCATTGGTTTCACCGCTCCTACCTTAACCTTTTGAAACCAGACATCACGAGTCAGGGGCGGATCTGTAACCTAGGAACACTGCATTCCTTTTGATCAACCACACAGTAAAATAATACAAACCCCTTTTTATCATGCTTTAGGATACCAATGTGGATTATTCATTAAATAAATGTTCATCGTGTTGTTTAAATTGACTTAAAATGAGCGCTTGAGCCCATAATCTTATCGGGGAAAGCGTTTACAGCCAGATGTCTTTTTCACAACCAGGAGTCACCCACTGCTGGCCATTATGAAGAATTTGGGCTCAAGGCACTTCCGCATTGGCTTCACGCCCAGAAACTATGCCACCTTTTATATACAGTCTATGGGATAAAGTGAGGGGCTGTGCTATTATAAGTACTTCATAATATAAGGATAACTTGAACTATAAATTATGCAGAAGTACTCTAGTAGATGCCAAGATTCAAAAATATGGAGCTTCAATGAGCAGAGTAGAAGCACCTTTAATTCCCTAAATGATTTGATGTGTTTGTTTAGAGTGCTTTAAGAAGGAGAAACATTAGATTATTCTTAAAACTTCACATATATTTTCCACTGTTTGACCTGCTCTCCCTTTTTTTTTTTTTTTTTTCCTTTTCCTCCAATTCAGATGCAAGTTTTTCAGTCTGACAGAGACTCCAGAGGACTACACCATCATCGTCGACGAGGAAGGCTTTAAAGGTGGGCCTCGCTTTGTGGATCTTTAAAGTCACTGTGGCAACCAGAGATCAGGCACCCGGAGAAGGTCGCATTGTGTAATCTATGATTCTCACCAGCACCGCGTAGCTTCGGCCGACAGTGTTTGAGCACACTTTGTCATTAGAGATGTGAGGCCGCCGCTCGCCGTGTTGGCTGAGTGAGTGAATCCGTGTCATTACACACCCTTCTCCAGGGTGACCCTCCTTGGTTGCCCTGGAGACTACAGACTATTTGTTGCATAACTGGTGCAAGTATTTTCTACTGGTGACTGGTTCTGAGTGCGTTAGTGCCCTTTTTATATTGATCTGAACCACATTGTGAAAGTTCCACAAGATATTTTTCTGACCCTGAAGTGGACCACATACTGTGTGTCCATATGCATGTTGATATAGGTATAATTGGGTGACATCACGCCATCTTTTTGGGTTCATTATTTTATCCCAGTCTGTGGCGTAAAAAACACAACTGTGGCTTCCTTGTATTCAAGTCATTAAACATATAAAGGTACCAGTGACAGGATAATGATAACTGTTAAAACTCATAAGTGTCATGATTGCTCAAGAAGACAATGAGACTCATCAAGGCAGGAATTTGACTCATGAATGTCTCAGAAAGACATTCATTTCTGAATAACTTCGAGCACGAAATCAGAAATAAAACTGTGTTTATTATACAAAAAGTTACTGTATTTAAAAAAAAATAAATAAATGAAATGAGTGCACATGAAAATTACTCACACCCAGTTTTTCTTTATATTCCAAAGTATCATCACATTTGCAGACACCAGGTTAAATCCATGCAATATGAATACCTCTGTGAACCAACCCTTCTACATCTTACCATTTAATTTTGTGTCAGCCAAACAAGTGTACTAACTCCACGCCGTTTCCAGAGCTGCCCCAGTCGGAGCACATCAGTGTTGCTGATGCCACATGGGTGGCCCTGAACGTGGTGTCGGGCGGAGGCAACGCATCCAGCTCGCAACCCATTGGAGTCACCAAAATCGCTAAATCGGTCATTGCACCGCTGGCCGACCACAACATTTCTGTTTTCATGCTGTCGACGTATCAGACGGACTTTATTCTGGTGAGTGTGAATAATGTTCACGTCATGATTGTTTGTGATAGCAAAAAAGTGACTGTAAATATCCAGCCTGTCCACCCATGTTCTCCAACGTGAGTCCCAAGGAGCTGAAGCCTGTCCTAGCTTAGTGATAGGCTGTATGCAAAATGGGTGAGTCTTAAACCTTCTTACTAGTGGCCAGCAGGGGGCAGTTTGCAAAAGGATGTCAGATTCTATAGAAAATTACCTTGCTGCGCTCATTTTATGACATCATTAAGCGCATTCATGATCAATTTATGGTCTCAATCACTAGTTTCATTTTACGGTCCCATGTGGAGTAAAATAGGCAGTATATTTTGGGGGGAGGTACTCTGTGACTGACAGGTTGCTACCATGAGAGTCCTCAGTCTCTGTTAGATCCACACTTCACTAATAATGCCTTGTTTCATAAAATCAAGATAATGATGCCAAACTGCTCAAGTCGGGGCTTTAAAACGGGACTTTGCTAACTCATAGGTGACATCATGGTGGTCTGTCTTTAGTATACAGTCAGTGGGTGAGAGGGAGTATACAGCTGTATACGATGAACAGACATCACACAGGCTGAGCTGAATCAGAACTAAAATATTTCTAGTATTATCCTCTGATCCCTCAGATATCTTAATGGCAATAAGTATAAAAACAGCCATAGCAACTGCTGCAGAGTGAGCCACCTCTCCACTGCTGATTTGCATGTTCACTGGAAACCACTGGGATGCATTTTAATTGATGTGAATTTGAGCCGTGCTTCTGGTATCACGACGGCACTTGACCTCACACTTGCCCCCGTTTTCATTGTCCGTCAGAGTAAACTAAAAGTGTAGTTTCTCTGTAGATGCTGACAGAAAAGCTGGTCGTGTGTGTTTTATGAGCTAACAGCTGATCGGCTTCTTAGCGTGCTCCGTGTGTTGCATTATTTGTCTATTATGCAACTGCTGGCAGCACAGTTGTTTACATCTACAGCGCCTGATATAAAAAAGCAATAATCTTGGATATAGTGTACCTTGCACGGGCCCACTTCTTTTGATTTAGGACAAAATCCTTTCTCATGCTGGGGTCTCTTTGGCCAGAGGGAGTCTTTTTATTTTTTTATTGCCTTGCATTAGTGGGAAAACACAGCCTGCTGACCAGCTCCAGCATTTCTATGAAAATGAAAGGGGGGAAAAAAACCTGTTTCGATGCTGATAATCTGTTACATAAAGGGGATCAGCAGCTCAGTCTCTTGCTGGAATTGAAGGTATCATACTCAGGGCCCGTTTCCTGTCTCGACACCGGCCACTCCTTTCCACAGTCCTAATTATTGGTCTGTAAAATGGGCGGGGTTAAAGTGCTGCACTGACCCTGTCATCCACACCCACCGGCCATCTCCTGTCTTCATCTCACTGTGTGTTGGATTGCATTACTGAATCCCTCAGCAGACCAAAAGACAGACCGGCTTAAGACTTTTTCCCCACTGGTATGATCTTTTGTGTTACATAAAGCAGTAAAGCCTGACCCAAATGTTGAATATGCTCATTTAGACCGAGCCACAAGTATCTGAGTCCAGCTGCTCAGATCCGCCACACAAACCAGCTTCTCAGGAGCAACTATAACAAGAGCAAATACTCCAATTAAATTGATGCCACTGTTACAGCCCCTTTTCCCTTTTTTTAAAAAAAAAAAAAAAACAGAGCTCACCTTAGTTTTAATTGGAGACAGCAAAGTTAAAGTAGTATAAATATTAATTGCTTCATTACCATAATGATTTTGGTGGCTTTTTCTGCACCCCTGCTGTCAGCCGTTAGTTTCAAAGAAATCTGTAAAACTAATTTCCTTGAAATTTGCTGTGAAAAGTTCTGGCTCCCTGAGTTCTTCTTGACCCTTTTAAACTTCATTTTCTAATTCTCCACAAAACATATCAAAGCCGCATGCTCCCGAACCCCGCTCTTAATGCAATTACACATCTCATGAGTAGACTGAGACGGTAATGATCTTAAAGAGGCCGAAAATCCGGCTGCACTTTAAAGCGGATCTGTTCAGCTCGTGTCCGTGTTCTCAACTTTCACCTCTTTCTTGGCCTGTTTGTGCTTCAGTTTACTGGGTATTCTCTGTTGTCTGATTCACACCATTGTATGCTCCTTTCCTTCATGTTGCACATGTTTACCTTTTGTGTATGAAAAAAGCTCTACAAATAAACCCGCTTTGACATATTGCTCAGACCTAATGATGCAGGATTGTACTCTCAGTACTCGCGTGGCCTAAGGGTGAAGCTGTCGATTGGCTGCGTGCGGCTGTAAACAAGCCTTCAACAATGACGGCATGATTGGCATAACAGGCAGAGATCCATGTTCCTTTGTGTGCAGCCATGTTAATACTCACAACTAAAAGCTGTGTTTAAAGTAAAGAGTACAGCTCATGCTTTTACTGCTCCTTTTACAATATACAAATCTGAATGTGAACAGTTCAATCCCATTTTCTGGTCATTATCAAAAACCATTTTGTAGAAAGTCATTAAAAGCAAATGTAGATTAGTCAGGGACAGAGAGTGGGCACACTGAAAGTAAATTAAAGCATTTCATTGGAGAGAAAAAAAAGAAGCTCAGGCTAGGAGAATGGGATTTCCCATCAAATGATTTCTCTGAAACTTCACCAGCATTTCTTCCTCTTTACCTCTGAGCTCGTTCATTTTGCTGCCCGCAGGTTCGAGAGCGGGACCTGCCGATGGTCATGCACACACTGTCTTCCGAATTCACTTTGCTTCGAGTGGTCAACGGGGAGACCGTTGCAGCTCACAATCTGGGGGTCACCAATGGCTTTGTGAAACCAAAACTCGGTAAGTGTAACAAACTAATTGAATATTTCTGTGTAGAGATGAGCTCAGTGCTTATATCCTGCGTTTAATGGCCTTTAATGTACGCTGCCATTTCAGCATAACCGTCGCCTGACCCTCGCATATTAAACAGTCTGGGAACCCATTGTCTAGTGTGATGATTTACAAGACCATGGCCAGTTTTGTAGGGCTTCCAGTGTATCCAGCAGTCACCTGGGCGTAGACTTCCAGGTCCATGTACTGGCCATTGTTTATGAATGCAGATAGATTTTTAAAGAGCCAAATTGTCACCATAGTATGGTTTTGACGTCTCAGCAGACGCAATCTGTTATATGATTGGGCGATAGTATTCGGACTCTTAGCGGAAACCTGGAAAGTTCTGGTACAAATGATCTTGTCCTTTCCCTAAAGATTCTTCAAACTGATGACAATTTTTTTAAATAATAGGAAATGGGTTCCACAAAGCACTTGTGCATATTATATGCCCCAGACATTAAAGTGGACCCATTATGCTAATTTCCAGCTCCAGTTTTTATTGTCCTGGGCCTTAGTACAGCCCCTCAGTTTATCCTCTGTCTGAAACAAGCCATTTTAACTCTCTTCTTAACCACTTTCTTCTGATTGGCAGCCCCTCATGCACAGAAGGTTAGACCAGCAGGTGGGTGGGGCTTCTGTGCTCACACAGCCACTCTCAATGGCTTAGTGAAAAAGCCACTAAAAGTATTTAGTGCAGCCTGAAGCCGGTCCTTATGGCCCACTTTGGCCATATTTAATTTGAGCATCCACTATTGCAACAGCATGTATATGATATAATATAATCCGCCCCCTTTACGGCTAGTCTTAACGGCTAGACACTGCTTAAAATCTGCAAATGTATTGATCAGTTTGTGTCTATACATTCTTTGTGTTATGCTTATAGGTTAATTTTTGACTGTAGAAACAGAAGTTTGATACGTTTTCAATTACACAACACACGGTCTTTATCAGAGCTTGCTCGGATGTCACGGGACGCTCAGTGTTCAAACAATTTAGAAGTGCTGTGTCCCTGTTGGTGTCCAAGTTTATCTTGAACGTTCCTTCCTAATGTTGGGAACTGCAGCTTTCAAGCTCGACTTTTAACCCAGTGCAGATGAGAAGTCCAAACATGCTCAGATAAATGGAGAAAAGGATGTTTTATTTAGAAGCCTCCTAAGAGCCTTCATGTGTTGTCTTTTTCAGTGCCCCGTCCCATCATTCACCCCTTATCCAGTCCCAGCAACATGTTCTGTGTGACCAGCCTGGACCCAGACACGCTGCCCTCTGTAGCCACTCTGCTCATGGACGTCATGTTTTACTCTGGAGGGTAAACCATTTTATTACTTCATTAAGACCCTGAAGGCCTTTTTTCATGTGTTGCCAAGATTCCATTCAATCACTGTGGACTCGAAACAGCGTCTTTTTGTAGTCCACTAATCAAATGTAGGATGTTACCTGAAAGGGATACTACACTATTTTTGTGCATTAATATAAGGTTGACCATAATGGACGGTAAGTCTCTGAAAACAGTTATCTAATGTCTTCTGACGGAGCTTTGTCAAAAATATCTTGACTCATACTCGGAGGGTATAAAATTAAGGAAAGCTTCCTTTCTTCATCAGCTTTCCCACATAAGGAAGGGAAATTAAAAGATGCTAAGTGGTCGCATTATAGGAATATGCTCTGGAGCTCAGCCTACACAAGAGGCTCAGGGTCATAATATGTTGACCTCTGATGCGTCAGTTCAAACCCCTCTTTCATCTTTTATCTGTTTCACACTTTAATCATCTTCATGTAGTTGCAGTACCCAAGCATAGGACCAACAATTTTTAGACTAATGTAAAATGTTTCCATCATGAAGAAAATGATTCCATCCATTGTGCATTCCTCCGCATGATCTGAGAGGGGTTTTTTATATGTTGTGTGCAGTTCTACTTTAATTAAAGAGCTTTTTGGCCTTGTCAAAGCACAGAAAGAATTAATAACGTTAACAGTGACAGCTTCATTCTTCTTAAATGAGCCAGTTTCCAGGCCTTCTAAGGTATTTTGTATGTTCATTCACTAACATAGCTCACTAGGATACTTTAGAAATGTAAATTACAGCGCTGTCAATGGGCATTTTCTTGTTTTCTGACTTTGACCGTCAAAATGCCTGCTGTGAAAAAGCTCTATAAACTTAAAAAAAAAAAAAAACAGGGACGATGTGCTATCAGTATTTTTTGCTTGCTGTTAATTAGCAATTAGTGTGATTACTTTGTGAGTGTGATGTTGGCTGTAGCGTAGACCTGTTCATGCTTGTTAAGTTTTCTGCATAACAGTCAAAAAAAAACTATTACCATCCATCCATCCATCCATCTATTTTCTGTCACTCATCTGGGTCTGTGTTGCGGGGGCAGCAGTCCAAGCAGAGAAAGCCAGACCTCACTCTCCCAGACCACCTCCTCCAGCTTTCCAGGGGATGCCAAAGCATTCCCAAGCTAGATATAATCTCTTCAGTGTTTAGCATGAACTGGCTTTGCCTCACCCTATCTCTTTATTAATCATTGTAGGGTCTTTACCTTAAAATATAAAGCACCTTGAGGCGACTGTTTGCTGTGATTTCGCTGTATAAATAAAATTGAATTGAATCTCTAAGGGCGAGGGCCCTTTCACCCTACAGAGGAAGCTCATTTCCAACATTTGTACCAATTATCTCGTTCTTTTGGTCGATACCCAGAATTTGTGTCCATACTCGAGGATAGGAATGTAGATCAACTGACAGCTTCACTTTTACATAACTCTTCACCACAACGTCACTGCTGACACCACCCCAATCCGTCTGTCAGTCTCCTGCTCCATCCTCCCCTCTCCTGTGAACAATGCTGTGTTCCATTTAGCTCTGAAGGCAGATATTGAAGCTGGGAGCGTTGTCACTCCCAGGTTGAGCTTGTTCTAGGAGTAAAGATGGAAAAGCAAGAGAAAATAGGATTTTTGCTCCTCAGCGAGGTAGAGCCATTCATGCACCAACAGCAATACAGCACACTGCGTGTTTTTTGCGCTTACAAACCCTGCTGCGTGGATAGAGCCTCGTCAGCCTGTGGCTTATTTAGCAAGTCTCAATACACAACAGTAGCTGCATGGATTACATGTTTTACAGGTTTAGATGTGCTGCCGCCATCTTGGATCGTTAGGTCAGGGTTGGTGTGACTGCGCCAACTTTCTGAGTTGGAAGTCTGAGTCGACAGGGTGTTGCAGTGGAAAATTCCAAATGGGAAATCAGAAATTCTGACTTCCAGTGGAACTTGGTGATACTTAGACTCCTCTTCTTGAGGCAGCAACTCCTCCCTGACCTGGAGTGGGCACTCCACCCTTTGACACCTGTGGCTGCTTAGTGAACCTCAGTCAGCAGCTTCTCTTAGCATCATATGAGTCTAACAACAAAGCTGACTTGACATGTAACACCTGGCTGACTAACCACCTCTACCTTGCATGGCTAACAGAGAGCAGTTAGACCGTCTCAAGATAGTAGCTAGTGCTGCTCATTGTTAGCATGGTTGAGGAGCCAAAGAGAAACACGGCACTCGAGCGTGGACTTCAGAATCTTCTGGGCTTTTTTTTTTCCTGGAAAATCCTGAGTTCTTCACACAGAAATCAGCTCAGCTATTCAGGCCGTTAGGCAACAGAGTTGAGGAATGTCTCCCTTTTTAAAGTTGCCTTATCATCCATTCACACTCTGGCCTTTAGGACCCTTTTCATTTCCCTCCCGTGTAGGACGAGGCTCTCTCATGACATACACTTGAAAATCTGTAAAGACATTTCACTTGTTTGTTGCCAGGTAGCCACCAGAAATGTGTAAAGGTCAACTAGACATCAAAGTGTTTCAGCTCAGATCAAAAAGTGTGTTGTGCTTTTTCTTTTCCAGGCAAAAAGAGTCCGGAGCATCCAGTGAAGACTCCAGCCACATCCGCTTCTTCTCCTTCTCCCTGATCGAGGGCTACATCTCTCTGGTCATGGATGAACAGACGACACAAAGGTTCAGTAGAGGAAAAACACCTGTGACTCAGTTATATGTGTACTGCTGCTGTGTGATTAACCACACTTTCTACTAAAAGGATGTTGTAATGTATTCATGCAGGGGAGCACGTTTCTGATTGTTTTTTGAGGTGGTGATTAGTTTGTTGCTAGGCAATAAGCAGAGCAGTTTGGTATATCTCACATAAGTCACAGTGGGTTTCAGTCTGAAGCCTCTATTTTCCAGTTTCTCACAGTATACACCAGGTAAGAGGGAAGGGCCATAAAGGAACCTGAGCAGCTGCAGGCTCCACGTGGTTTCTCCTCCGTTTCGTCCACTTTAGCATCTGATCAAAGGTTGTCTGTTCATAAAAAGCTCTACACTATATCTTTAAACTGTGTGGAGGTAAAATAATAACTGGAGTGGACTTGAATTTTTAAGTTTATATTTTGTTTCTGCAGCATGTAGGTCATCCACGTCCCCACGTTTTATGTAAGACCGAATGGGCTGCCTTAAAGGGATGGGTCACCCATTTTACTCTGCCTTACAATGGCTCTTTTCTTCAGTGCAGCAGGATGCACAGCAGGATGCACAGACTTCACCTGTTTTTGCTCTGTGCTCAGAGGCCAGTGGCTTCTTCTGGTGCTGAACCATGTCTGCTGCCATCATTTAAGTAAAGGGGGAAAAAAGGGTAAAATAAAGCAACACGTGGAAGATATTTAAAGGTGAATGATTCAATGAAATACTCGTTTCTTGAAGAGGAAAAAGCCAAAGTCCAGAACTGAATGAGTTAATAATGAGTATAGAAGTCAGTAGGAAAATAGCCCTCAGCTCTATTTGACCTTTCCTGATGACTTCCTAGGCTCGGTCACTACTTTGAGGGTATATAGAATATAACATGAAAGTGTTAGAAAGGGAGGGATTATCCAGGATATGCTCATTGGTTAATGTCTTGTCCAATCATAAGCCAGTGAGCGTGTAGGTTTCAAAACGCCAAGATGGCAACAATGCTCCCAGCTTCATAGTGGACTTCACTTATCTAAAGGAAACATGTCTCCAGCCAGCTCTCATACTGTCTGAAATAGAGGGCTAGCTAAGATTCAACTCTGCATTTCAAGAGTAACAAAAAAAATGAGCTGGAATTAAAGCAAAATCACACAATGCCGGCAAATTCAGGAAAATTTTTTCTTTACTTCCAGGTATCAGTCGTACTTTGTAAAGAAGTACTTCTCCTGCTGCTTGGAACGAGTGTTTTCTGGGTTGCAAAATAATCTAAAACTGTATTTGCACAAAGCATTAAAAGAATTAATAAAAGAATGTTTTCAGAAACATGGCATATTTTTACCAGTTAAGACCATTAAAAAAGCACAGAAAAAATAAACTTTACTCAATATTTAATATGACCACCATTTACATTTAAAACGGCACCGGTCCAGGTAGGGTTTTCAACATCTTGGAAAAACTGCCACACTTGTGTGGATGCAGAACGTGTGAAGTGCGGTTCTCTGGCATCAAAGTGCTTGCAGATCAGTGGAAAGAGCTTCATCAAAAATGTATCAACACTGAGAGAGGATGGTGTCCTTCCTGCAGCATCTGTTACAAGACTCCTTGCCAATCTTAAGTCCCTGAAACAAAAATTTTGTGTCTGCAAACAAAATAAGATTTTATTCTATCCATTTGAAAAAGAGTGAAGCTAATCTGCTCATCTGTTTTTTCCTCTTCCAGGTTTCCAAACAATGTACTTTTTACCAGCGCCTCCGGTGAGCTTTGGAAAATGGTTCGAATTGGAGGACAACCTTTAGGATTTGGTGAGGTTTCTTTTACTGTGGTTAGAAGCAGGTCTTATTATACTGCAGTATCAAAGATTAACCAAACAGCAACACAGCACATGTTCAGGTATCGGGATCAGGGTCGTCAGGTCACCACCGGCCTAATGGCCGATTGAAAACTGCCTGAAAAACCAGACCAGTACCCGGGGCTGGTATCACGTAGCAGGAACCAGGCGACAGACATTACAGTATGTCCTGTGTGCACTTAGATACATTTGTTTTTGTGCCTGTACTACTGAGCAGTACTCAGACCAGTATTTTTTTTTTAATAGTTTTCCTTGGTACAATCCATCGCTCTGCTGCCAATAGACCTTCTCTTCTTTGATTGGTTAGATGCTGTCAGCTTTGCCTCTTTCTTGTGAACACACTCGTAGCTCAGCTGATAAAACCCTGTGTTGACTTGTTGAGTTAATAACAACTTTCATGTGACCGCTTATCCTGATACTTAATGTTAAGGTAAGTGAGGCCATTTAAGGAAAAGATAACCAGCGTGTTGCACTTGCTTCGTAGTACAGACCCCTGGGATGAGTTTGGTGAGATTAAATAGATTCTTTTATAGACATTCATGTAATTCTGATGTAAAATAGTTCTACCCAATCAGCGCACCAAAAAAAAAATTAAATAATTTAAAAGTAAGAATTTCAGAAGAAAGCCTCAAAGCTGGCAGCTCTGATCAGGATAATATTTGTTCTAATTATTAATGCATATTGTATCTATCAACATACTTTCGTGTGGAATAAAATCATTGAAGGCCTGTCAAGAGGTTAAAGAACCTGTTTTTAATGTCTGCAGATGAGTGCGGCATCGTGGCTCAAATATCAGAACCGCTGGCGACAGCTGACATTCCAGCTTACTACATTAGCACCTTCAAGTTTGACCACGCCCTGGTAAGAAATACTTTCTACTGCATGTGTTGTAGAGTTGTAATGATTACTTTACTATTACTACCAAACTTATAATTTCTTGGTTATAGGTTCTCAAATGTGCTTTTTTTTTAAATAAACGTGTTTGTAATTGTTGGACTGCTTTTCTAAACTCTACACTAGACTGTATATAAAAGATGGACACACAGCTTCTGGGGCTGAAGAGTTAAACCAGTGCAGGAGTGTTTTAAACCTGCGTTCTTTCTGATGGCCAGCAGGGGGTGGCTTCTGATTACAGAAGTTAATTTAAGAAGTGTGGGAAAACTTGCACTAAGCAGTGGTCATGGTGGCTGTGTCCATCTTTCATATTCAGTTTATAGCATCAGTATAGGCAGTGAGCAGTTAGCATGAAAAGGTTTCAGTGTTTTCAGATGCTTTTAGGCCAAAAACCATCTGACTAAAAATAAATATCATCAGCTGCCGTTCTAATCATCTGCTTTGCCTCATCTTCAGGTTCCCGAAGAAAACATCCAAAGTGTGATCGGCGCTCTGCGGACGGAGAGCACTGCGCAGTGAAGGAAGCTGGAGGAAGCGATGACAACTACCATCTCCAAAGTCGTTTTGTTCAAATGTTTATCATGTCCAAAAAGTGCCAAGAGCTTGCTAGCGGACTGCTGTGGGTCAGCTCTGAAAGGAAGGAGGGAGAGGGAGAGGAGGGTGACAGTGTGTTAGGGACGCCTTTGTTGCTCGGCCATTTTCTTTACCCACAACTACTCCTTGCCTTCCTTCGTGCCCGAGGCCCCTCCCCTCCACCTCCACCTGCCTGCTCTGGTAGTTTTTGCTTTAGTTTACCAAACTGTTTCTTTTCTTCTCTAAAGCTGCTTCTTCCCACTCCTGTACCCTCCTGAGCACCCTACTGTATTAGTTACATAATTCCTCTCATGGAAAGATGACGAATGTACTCTCAAAACAAAAGAATTGTTATATATAGTTATCAAATTTTCCTCTTTTTTTTTTTTTTCCCCCCACAGGTCATTTTTCTCAGTGCCAAGTTTGAATGCTTAAACCGATGCCTTTGTCAAAAATACTGCACATGTGCAATTGAAGGAGACGGCCAGCGATGGCGGTTTTTTCTTTGTTAGGTTTTTTTTTTTTGCTTTTTACTCGCTGTTGAACTTGTTTTAATCAGTGATCTGATTATAGGAGTCCCCCCAGACTGAGACATTAAAATCAGATGCTCAGTCTGGAGAAACACGACGTGAATCAAAGATCTACTTTTTTTTTTTTGTGGTGCGTTAATAAGTTACATCCATTCACATTGTGAGCAACATGATCGATGGGCCAATCAGAATCTGTAGATTTGATTTATTGATTTGGCTTATGAGCACCATTTTTGTAGCATTAATGGTTCATATTTGATTTTTGGATTGGCTGGAATAGGTTCGTGGTTCCCAGATGACGTATCCTTAATCCTTTTTCCCACAGCGACACGATCAGTTCAAATCGTCTGTTGTTTAACAGCCCGCAGGACTAAAGACATTCCCATGAGCCTCTGCTGCACACGGTCAACGTGGTTTAAACTCTTAAACACTAGCATGACAGCATTACAGCTACTACCACACTAACCACTATCTACCAGATTTAGGTTCACTTCACCGCAAACTTTTAAACTCCAGTTTTTAACCATATTATGAGGATTTTAAATTAGTACTGCGTCCTCACAGTGACACTGCCACAAACATCATCAGCTCTTTTTTTTTTTTCTTTGCTCATAATGTGTTGATTAATCTGATTTAAAAATCTAAAAAAAAATTACACACTGAAATCATTTTTTGTGCACTTTTTTTGGGTGGAATGGGGCAAAAGGTGCTGATGAAAATTTATTTACTCATGCGGTATTAATCAATAGATGTTAAGAAACAGATTTTAATTGGTTTAATTTGTAGTAGATGAATAAAGATGAAATTACAAAAAACAGCTATTAGAAAGATGTTAGTAAAATAATCGGTGCAGGTCTGTGTGAGGCACATTATAAAATGTAAGTATAATATTAAAAGGAATCTATATAACTTCCCCTCGTACCCAGAAATAAATCTGAAATTCTGAATGTTTGCTCTGTACAAACATTCAGAATGAACATGATTATACTGATTGATAAAATAATCACTGTTTACAGATCTTTGTTTGTTTAAGGTGGAGACAAGTGATCCTGCTGCATCGCCATGCAATAACTTAACTTTAGGATCCAGCTACTAATGACTTAATCTAGGCGTGTGTTCTAAAGTATGAAAGTAGAGGCTGGAAAAAGAGGAAAAGGCCACCCCGCCCCTTTAGTACTTCAAATATGCACTGAACATACTAATAACCTTTCACCGCCAAAACCTCTCACGTCTGATGAGGGCAATTACGCCGACACTTTCCAATGACCGTGTTGCTCACAGTGTGCACGGGAGTGAGAAACGCTGAAAAGATTTGCATCTACGCTAGTAATAAATTACTGAGCCACTTTGACAATGTGCTAGAATAATGTCAGTGCGAGTGTGCTAACATAAGCTACGGTTCACACAGGGGAAGGAAGGTTACACTCCAAGCCCTGGTGTCCATTTAGGTCTCGAAGCTGCCCCTCTCTTACTCCAGTCTGCACTTTAATGCAGGTCCCACCCCCCCACAGACCTGCTGTACTGATGTGAACACAGAGAGGGCAGTTTTCTTTAAATAGATCTCGTCCATACGGAAGGATTTCTGTTGGTCTTAAGGATTGGTGACGATGTTTTTCTTCCTTTTTTGTTTTCTTTTCACACCACCTTCCACCTAACTGCAGCCTCTCCTCTGATCACGTTTGATTGGTAGATATTCTGTATTTGTCAGTGTTAAAAACATGAGGAAGGTGTTATTTCTTCTGATTCCATTTCAAAGAAAAAGGCTTTTCATTTTGGAGCTTTGTGTGTGCGTGTGTGTGAGGGGGAAATAAATAAATAAACAAGCTGTTTTTTGAGCTGTTTGTGTGTTCATTTTTCCCCCACGTGCCACTTTGCTGTCTTTATTTACCAGCAGGGGGTTTTGTACTTTAATCAATAAACTAGTGACGTCACTTCCCTCCTCTTCAGAGCCTCCAGATTAACTGAATGAGACCAAATTTTTAGGCATTTTGGGGTTATTAAGGCTTGGATGCAGCCAGCAAGTGCACAGTTGTTCTCAAACAGTTGTAAATACTCAGTCTGCAGGTCAGCCAGGTGATGCCTTTCTCCGCAGAAACACTGGAGGGTACCAGCGCCTCACCTACAGTGATGCAGGTCATCCAAATGGGTGCTCACCTCCCTCTGGCATGTTTGCACCCCCTCTCTGTGGGTGGTGGGAACCGTTGCTGTAGGTCACCAGTTAGCATACAGCACCAAAGGTCTCTCTTTGCCTCGGGGTGTCAGAGCACATTCCACTAGGGGAATGGTAACCTCATGGCCCTTTTTAAAGGGGTTCCTGTGAGTGATATTTGTACTGCATGCACTGGGGGTGCTGATAGTCTGACTCTAGTTTGGTGTACTTGAAAAACTAAGTACATCCTATGAGTGAGTGGCTTCTAGAACATTTACTTCATAGCACATGCAGCACTACAGGCAGAAAGCTGAAGCAGCACTGATGCCGCCGAGACTTTCAGCAACGCCGTTTGTTGCATCATTACAACAGCAGTGGTTTATTTTCCACTGGCAAAAAGACGATTTGCAAAGCCTCTGAGGTGTGACGCACTCTGAGCCACAAACATGACATTTATCAAATGTACTTACAATCAGTGTTATTTCTCATTTGAAAATTAACATTTTTTCCAGCAATTCCGGAGATCGTTATAATCCTAGACCATGAGTCATAATGGTTTTTGTAACTCCATGATCTTCGCTTCATGATCTGGTATCACAGAAAAAGATTTTCTGAGGACATTTGTGGTCACTTTGGGATGTTCCTAATGTTTTTCTTTTGCATTTTCTCAAAAGCAAAAGTTTCACCCCTTACAAAGAAAATGTAACAATGTTACTGCAGAATCCTGTTAAATACACCAAGTACATTTTTGCTCCCCAGGGGGTGAGATTTAGTCATTTTGGATTCTCAATTTTAGCTTCACATTTCTGTAACTGCTTTCTGATGTCAGGAGAGTCACGCTAGTCCAGATGAACACCCACAGGTCTGCTTAGAGGATGAAAGGAAACAGGACACAACAAAACATCAGGATGTGCCTTTCTGAGTAGCAGCTGTGGAGAGTTTGTAGAGAGAAGGGAAAAATGTTGCCATATTTTCCAAGCCAGGCTACAGAAACCCTGAAATCATAGACTGAACAGAGAAGATGGACCTAGCCACCGTGATGTCACCTGCTGGGTACCCTCAAGGTGAGTATCTTCACCATCACCATCTTAGCTTTTTAAAACCAGACGTCATGAGCACGGGGCAAAAGATGTTAGCCAGTGAATCCATCTATAATTTACAAAATGAACACAATTCTATACTGAACAAAAGTTAAGCTTACTACTGAGAACATAAAATTATCAGGAGAGTGTTAACTAAGTTATAAAGCAAAGGATTTCTCATGGAGTTCTATCAAACTCGACTTCTTTTTGCAACCGCAGGCGCCCCCTACTGGCCTTTAAAAAGACTTCCTCACTGGCTTCACTTGTCACACATCTTGCATATACAGTCTTTGCATGATGATTATCCCACTCTTCCATTCCCTGAGCTAGCCTATGTAGGCGCTACAAAGTTCTATATGTATGTACACCCAACCTTACCTACCTCCTTACTGGACTTTTTCTTCCATGATGCACTTGCTCCACTCCAGCCTGCAGAAAATGGATGACAGCAGGGAAGACTGCAGGTATATCAGTTGTCTGTATTATCTGGCCTGAGTAAACAAAGCAGAGAACAGCCAGGCCCTTGTAGCTCTGCACGGGTTAGCCCCACACCACCACCACCACCTCTGCTTCAGCACACAGAAGGGGGAGGAGGGCTCATCCAGCTGCAGAAACCGTCTCTGCAAGGCGGGGTTAGAGGAGCAGGCACGGTATGTTAGTGTTTCCACTTACCATGATCATTTTTACACCTTACATAATCTCACGCTGTTCAACACTGCAGTTCACTGACATGTCAGTGGAAACTCTTGCTTACTCCTCGGCTCCCACTCACAAAGATTAAATTTGCAAGCCGTAAGTCAAACAGAAGGGTGTCTCACTACTGCTAATTGAAATGCATCACTTTCATCGTGTCGAGCTGCGAGGTCGTGTGGTGGGAAATCTCCACCCACAGAAATGACAAATCTGAACTTTACAAGCAACACATTAGCAGCAGTGAGTCAGCGCTTCATCTAGACAAGGCTACATGTCAACAGCAACAACACATTTTCCTACTGGGCACTTGAATCACAACACACACGGGTGTCACCTTACAGGACATTGACTAACAAATCACATACTGTACTATTTTCAGATGTAGCTGTTTGTAGCATCTAGTTATTAAGAATGAGGCTGGGGTTGGTTCATTCTATACCATATCCTGTATATTTCCAACCCTCAATTTTATTTTTATGGCAATGTGGTGCAGAGCCTTACTCAATGGCTCTGGATGCATAGCCTAAAACAGATACCTATTAATTAATGCTAAGTTACAGACTAATAAAATATTAGAATTTCACTCATCTGAACTGCAGTTTTTTTTGTACTTCCACAATGGTTTCATTTGAAAAGTAACAACAATCCCAAGGTTCCCTCAATAGCCTCCTTTCTAGTTTTAACTCCTATTACAGGTCTTCCTTAACATTAAGGTGTCAGAAAAAGAAGGCACCAAAGTCCGCTGATCACCACCTGCTCAGCACCAAACAGTGGAAGGGCATACGCAGAACACAGTGGAGTGTTTAGAAGGTAAAGAACCAGATACAATGTTTCTACTGTCTCCATGTGGCCAAAAAATCTGCTATGACAAAATAGTAACAGCTACTGAGCTCACAGCATCAGCTGTCCAACTTCACGACAGCTAAACAAACGACACACATTCAAACACCAACTCCCTAAATTTCGTTCAGCATCTTGTTTGGGACTGACCTTCAAGTCAAGCTCCATTATGCTAGTCCCATCTGTCATAAGCATGCTGTCTACAGGTGCATCTGGGAGATGAAGCCCTCCTCCTAAATGTCAGATGTGGGTCGACTCTTCACGCATTCTTAATGAGTTTAAAAAAAGAGAAAAAGAATTAAATTTTCCTTTCAGGCCGGGAACCCAAAGCCACTCCTGTGCGTTCTCCCATGGATCACAGGTCGTGCGTTTTATGCTCACTCTGTAGTTTTGCGTAAATACATTTCCGAGCTCTTCGGAGGGCCGTCAAGTTGTCATAATGACGAATGGCCCAGAATACAAGAGCTCAGCAGGGAAAACAAAGCAAAGCAGTGCACACCAGGCTGACTGCTCGGACTTCTGCCGCACTCGCAGTTCTGTGAGAATTAAAGTGTCCGTCAGGCTGATATCAGGAAACCAGATTCTAGGTTAAAAATCAGTTTAAGGAGAGCGTGTGAGAGGATGGGGTTCATTATTTGCCAGTAATTGCTTACAAGTGATTAAAGGGAGTCCATTTCCTAAAGCGCCCAGTTTGTTAAACTGTACAGAAAACAAACATGCGCTTTTTAAAAGTCAAGGGAATGTTTATCTTTCACTTATTATCTGAAACTTTTAGAATTAATGGAATACAAAGTTCTGTATACTAGCTTATGCAATGATTAAAGGGCTTGTATTATTTATATTAGTTACACTGTTACAGTTGCTTTGATTAAATTAATTCTGTCTTTGCACAGAACATGTTTTTACTTTATATAAATACAGGGTTTTAGCGCAGTCATCTTTTTAGCACATTATTCTTAATTCATTCAAGTTAAGTAATTTTAAGTCCACATCATTTTAAATACTCATCCCATCAATCAAACATTTTAATTATTTCTGAGATTGTGAGGAAATTACCACTGCACTCAAATTTGATACAAATGTCTAAACTGGAGGTGAACCAATTAATCGCAGTCTCCTTTACTTGGAATTAAAGTTGTTTAAACTGTGTTCAATTCAATTTTATCCATATAGTGTCAATTCACAAGTCACCTCGATGTGCTTTATATTGTAGGGTAAAGACCCTACAATATTAAAAAGAAACCCCAACAAGAGCTTGGCGACGGTGGGAAGGAAAAACTCGTTTTTAACAGGAAGAATCCTCCAGCAGAACCAGGCTCAGGGAGGGGCAGCCATCTGTTATGATGAGTTGGGGGAGAGGGGAAAGAGAAGAGAGCAGAGAGAGATGGGGCAAAAGGCAAATCAGGTCAAAAGTTTGCCAACATGGAAACACTGCAGGTATCATTTATGATTAAAGATACAGCAGTTTTAGGAATTATTATTTGAAACTTTGGCCAATTATTATGAGCATCCTCCTCTAACATTTCATATATGAGAAAAACACAAAAAACACAATAAAATTTGCAGAGTTTTTGTGGGGAAACCTCAGAAGTTATCAGAAATTAACAGTTTTTCGAGTGCAATACGTCAAGCAAAAAACTGATGTGCAATTTAAAAAAAAGCATTTATTTTGATGTAGGACATGAAGGGCCGTTGCTTCTGCGCCATTCAGTGAATTTCATTTGAAAAGCAGACACAACACGACAAACAACTTAACAAATTGTTCCTTTTTTTTAAGGTTTCATTTTGCAGCCACTTTTCAGCCGGAGCAGTTCTACAATCAGCATCCTCTCACCCCGTCATGATTGTAGTTTCTGCAGCTCTCGCCGAGCTTATGCACGCAGAACGTTCGGGCACGACCGATGACGCGGGAGCTCGTGTTGTAAAATTGATTCCTCAAAACCGCTTTTCTCCCTCGGGCCGAGTGCCTTCACCTCCATTTGCAGTTGGCAGGGAAATAATCATTTTTGTGGATTGTTTTGCTGTCACTGGCTTTTCAACTGGTGCAGTGTTTTACAAACATTTTATAGTGCCGCAGAGATTTAAAGCGCCGCTTCATATTGTTTGAAATCGTTCCAAACCGCGCGAGTCTGTCACGACATGCTCCGCCGGCCGCATCTTTCATTTTTCGTTCGCGTGTGGTAGCAGAGGAACCACACGTGAGAGAAAATTAAAGTTGTAGCTTACAGTTGTAACCGCATCAAAGCTGACTCTGTCAACAGTATTTTTTTTTTTGTTTACACATCTTATGCTGCTGAGAGCACGAGTGACAGAGATAAAAATAAGATTACAGCTGCATGTAAAGTTTGTTTTCGTTATCGCTTGGTGTGCAGAACTGTTTAGTCTATAAAATGTGAAAAGCATTCATTTCAGTTTTTAGTCCAAGGTAATCAGATCCAATGTCTCATTATGTCCAAAAGCCAATAAAATATTAAGTTTGTTCTCAAAACCAGAGAAAAAAAAAAAAACAGCAAGTCTTCACACTGATTCACAGAAAGAGTCACGGTCACTGACGCCTCGTTTCAGCTCCAGTTGTAATAAAATGAGGCTTGGATGTTTTTCCCCATATGACCTTAAGAATAAAGAATAAACCGAGCTGTGTCAGTGGACGCTTGCTGCACCATCATCTGCTCTGCACTCCGTTGACGTCAGCGCGTGACCGGGTCCGCCGCCTGCGGAGAGCAGCTGGCTTCGAGACTCCAGACGGGCCTCCAGTCGGCTCTCCGGGGCACCCGGGGGTCAGCGGGAGGCCTCAGCCCGAACATCCAGGCTTTCATCCACCGCTCGCAAAGACAAAGAGCTCACAGGAGGGACTTCGCCAGCGCCACCATGTGGTCAACACCGCATGCTACATCCACTACTTGACCTGGCACTGTCACCTGGCAGGGAAAAAAAAAAAAAAAAAAAAACATTCACACAGAAGCTCAGCTAAGAGGAATTCAACAACAAAGGAAAGAAAGGAGAACTGCAGTTTCTGTGCTTTCTGCAACACACACAGCGAGGGCAGAGGGTTTAGTTATTTTCCTTCCTTTATATGTGACCCAGGGATTTCACACTGTGCAACACTGAGAAGAGGTGTGAGCTCCACACCTTCAAATCCTGATAAAATGTCTTGCGAGGATGTGCTGATATAAGTCTGTGGACTTAAATTGAAAATCTCAGCGGGGCACGTAGAGAGATTTATAACGCCACATACTTGTGCCTACACGAGTATATGGAAACAGCATTTTATTTTGATGCAGAGAAAGAAGAAGTGGGACAAAAACAGTCACGCAGCTGCACGGTTTTCTCTTTGCTGTGATGACTAATACAGAATCGGTGTCTTACCCGCCATGGGAAGTACTGGTCGTCTCTCTTCCCAATGCCCAAACAGCCCCTCACATTCTTCCCCCACACGAAGAGCTCACCCCGATCTGCAAAGCAAACGTCAAACCAGCACGCTGTGACCCCATGCAGCAACACCACAGTTCAGAAGACGAGACACGGTAATAACATAGTAACAACAACTTGACTTTTCAACACTAAGCTGGGTTTGTGTATTACAACTATGTTGTCTACCCAACAGTTAAGATTAATAAAAAGATGTTTCATCACGGGCAGTTTGAGTTGGCATGAAGGTTTGGCTGTAATAAAAAATGATTAGTTTTTTTATAGTTTTTTTTCTTCTGTATTTTTGCCCACCAAAAGCAGTAACCATAAATGTTAACAAAGCAATATTTAAAACACACACAGAAAAAATAAATATCTGCTTTGCTTCATGAGAGAAAAACTGCATTAAAGGATACACACAAGGCACCTTTAATACAACATTCACAGACGACAACATTTGTCATTTAAAATAGAACAACTCTGGAACATATTCTCAGTATTCATCTTAAACGTCTGTATTTTTATGTCCTGTTAGAGTGGTGGCTGCTCAGAGGCTGGCTGTGGCTCAGGTCCTCTACTAATCGGAAGGTTGGTGGTTTGATTCCTGGCTGCTTCTCTCTGCATGTCTTGGGCAAGACACTGAACCCCAAGTTGCTCTCCGATGCAACCGTCCGAGTATGAATGTGTGTGAATGTTACATAGAAAGCACTTTGAAATAGAAAACAGTGCTTGTATGAATGTGTTGTATAAAATGCTTTGAGTGCTCAGCTAGAGTGTAAAGGTGCTACATAAGAACTAGTTCATTTACCATATTAACCATGGCTAAAGTTTTTAAACAAAAGGTCACATATGTTCAAGTAATCCCTACAAGCTGCTCTAAATGCTCAGTTTCAGACAGCTTTTTTCTATTCCTGGATGTGTGCAATGTCATTGAGAGTATCTTTAATACGGTCATCTCAGCTACACAGTTCTGGGGGTGAGCATGGAGCCCCCACCCACCCGCTGTTCAAATCTGCAAGGGCCAGCCAATCAGAGGAAAGCTGGCTTAAATGGAGCTAAAGCAGCTCGTCTGAAACGGAGGATGAACTGAAAGGTTTTACAGGATTGATATGAACTTAAATAATTTTTAAAAATTGAGGTGGAAATGAGTATAGAACTGCAAAGGAGGAGGACATCACCCACGGCCTGTCACACACACCGAAGTATCAGATAAACATCTTTCATTGTCAGTGTTTGATTCAAAAGAAAGTGTAAGCCCAAAAACGCCACAATGATGGGCTTATTTGATTACTACAGTAGCATGACTTTATAAAGCAGATCAATTTAAGATGTGTTGGGATTCAGTGCGTAGTTAAAAGTTCTTTACACTGAAAGGAAGAGAAATCATTCGGAGGTGTTTATTTTAATGTTTATTAGACACACTTAAGATCAAATTGGGCTGCATGTGGCTGATTTTACCACAGCTGTTGTTGAGGAAACCACACAGAACAGCCCCCGGGCCGGCCAGGAATCAAACACAGGACCTCAGGGAGCGCCTAACCACTGAACCACTGAACCACTGAGATGATGCGCTTGTTTTTCTGATGTTAAAGACTTTCTTCTGAATTAAGAGAGCACCGTTTTGATATAGCACTGCATTCATAAATGTCAGGCTGACAGTTCACAGCAGCAGTGACGTCTGTAGAGGTTGGGGGGGCCTCACCTCTTTGATTTACTAGATTTATTAATTCAGTTTCACACAGCTCCGTCTGGAGGTCCTCCCTACAATATATTAAAAAATCCATCAAGTTAACTTCTTACATTTCTAAAGCCCAACAACAATGAACGCCTTCAGGAAATGACAACTCAATCTCAAGTTTTAGTGCTGCTGGCTCGTTACAGCCTCTGCATCTGACTAATAAAACCTGACCGGAAGATGTTCTCAGCCCTCACTCAGCGATTAACTGTTCCCACCGCGGACACTTCTGCCTCATTTTAAGCACCTGAGACTGACATTTAATGCCTGTGCTGCTCAGGAGTTTTATTTTTCCATTTCTTATCCCGGCACAAAACAAAAAGGGCTGAAGTCTCAAGAAGCATCGCTGTATGTACGCCAAAGTGTGACGCTGATCTGACGTGGAGCTCGGACCTGGTGCGGCCCTGAAGAGTGACTGTGGGGTTAGTGCTCTTACCTGTCACTGCAGCAAAATGGCTGAGGCCACACCTGATCCTGGTGACAACTCCCGAGGGGTTAAACTCAGACCGTCCAAACAGTGTTGGGGGAATCATCTCTGGGGTCGAAGACTCTGATAGCGTCGGGCCTTTTCCAAGGATACCAAAGCCCCACACAAACACTTCTCCTTTTTCTGGAAAGACAAAGACACACACAGATACTCGGCTTTAGAGCTGGACAATAAGATAAAGCAAAATATTTACAGCTTCCCAAAAGACTTATTATCATAAGTAATTACACTGCACTATATGGACAAAACTATTGCCACAGGCGCATTAAATCAAGCATCTAGCCATGCAGTCTGGGACAGAACGGGTCGTTCTAAAGAGCTCACTGAATTTGATTGTGGTACCTAGATGTTCCACAATCTACAGCAAGCAGTATTATTGCAAACTGGAAGCATTTAGGATGCACAGTAACTCAGCCATGTGGTTACAGAGCGGGCCCACTGAGTGCATAAAAGTCTTCAACTTTGCTCCAGACCTCCAAACCTCCTCTGGCATTAACATCAGCACAAAAACTGTGCGCCGGGAGCTTCATGGTTTCAATGGCCGAGCAGCTCCTGCAGGCATAATGTGAAGGTGGCCCAGTACCTGTGTCTAGAAAGCACAAGTATTACTTGACTGAAGTCCAGGAAGTACCCACCCAACTGTTTAATGTCTGTTTCTTTGTAATGCATTTGCAACATCTACGTTTTACTTCAATTTACTGACATCCCACTGGCAGAGGGGCACTATATTGTGTGCAGGGCAGAGGTGTTACACATTCTTCTTAGCAGCGATGGACCAAAAGCAGGATCGAAGAAGAAGTCGTATCTAACTCTCTGCTGAAGGGAGACAAGTGAACTTCTCACGAGGTCACACTATTAAGGGAAAAGTTTCCCCTTTTGATCAATATGAACTTTCTATGAATTTGTTACCGCGCAGCAACTTGAGCCCTCACGAATGTTCTTCCCAACTTTCCAGCTTTATAACCTAATTTTCAACACTCCACAACCTTTACTCAGG
Organism: Cichlasoma orientale; assembly: GCA_034780415.1. Classification (NCBI taxonomy): domain Eukaryota; kingdom Metazoa; phylum Chordata; class Actinopteri; order Cichliformes; family Cichlidae; genus Cichlasoma; species Cichlasoma orientale. The sequence continues at coordinate 253,200 of JAVDPK010002601.1, forward strand.
AAAAAGGTGTAGAGACTGCGGCAGACTAATATTATCATAGGACCGCTAGGACCAACAATGAGGCATTTGCGTGGTAGTCTTAATGCCTGTGACATCCGAGTTTATCTTGCTAATGAAAACAGTGGGTAACGTGTCACAGAGCTGTTTTGTGAGTCTTACATTTGTGCTCTATCTAACATAACATTCAGTTTTGACGCGAGTGAAGGAGGAACAAAGCTGTTAAACTGCTTTTACACAAAATTCTACAAATAGGACCAAAAATGTGTCACTCGGGACTCATTTATTGGAAATTAACCTGCCAGTTGACTCAACACTGACGGAAAGATGGCCCCCACCACCACCACCACCCCCACCTCCACCTCCAAGGATGAGTAAACGCTCCCTTTTAGCACAGTTATGTTTACCTGAAACAGTCACAGTCTGTCACCACATCAAAAAAGTAAATGAACAAACAGGCCAAATATGACAGGAATCCCACAGGAAGCCACATATCCAAAACTGTGATGACTGACGCCACCAAGAGGCCAAGTGTGGAGTGACTGCTCTGGACTGAAGACTGAAATTAGAAAATGCATCTGTAGGGCACCAGATTAGCTCACAGCATTTCTGTTTGTTTGTGTGAACTGACCGTTGAGAACGGCCACCTGTGTGCCCCCACATGCTGCCTGGACCACCTTTCCGCAGCCTTTCACGGGAAGATGACGAGGAGAGTTGATCTGAGAGATAAACAGAATGAAAATGAATGAGAATTCAGAAAGCTACAAATCCCTCACTGTTCATCTAGTTAACTTTGGTCTCTATGCAATGTGCTTATTGTGTTTTCGTCCAAGCGATTAAAGGTAATATGTTCTTCTTAGGTTAATGTACTTTTACATGTAAAAGTAGTAGTTACACAGAAAGACTCAACTTTGGACAATGCTGTGAGGATCAAATTGAGACACTGTCTAAGGTTGACCTTTCTTACATGCAGCACACAGGACAGCCTGCATCAGTCTCCTCACTACTGAAACTACTCCCCGTGATTTAGAAAAGCGCGCTTCACGTCTAAAACGCGCACGAGGGAGGACCGCACGCTGCCTGAGAGCGCACCAGACGACCTGCTGCATTCTCAATAACCTGCTATATTAATATGACGTCACACAGGCTTTGTATTAGGAAGCTAGAGAGATAAAGTAGGATCACTTTCCCAGTACGACTACATCAGAAAGTTGCGTTCTCACTTGAGGTTCTTTCAGGTAACGCCTAGAAAAGTTCAGGGCTGCGGGGCATGTCTGAGAACAGCGTCAGAGTGCCACATTATTACAAACACGTGGCACGTAATGTAATTTGTTAATATGAACTGCTTAGCTCCACAGGAATGCATCACACCATAAACAATTTCTCATCTAAAATATGAAGAAAGGTCCTCCCCTGAGGATCTAAGAATGCAAACTGGTTCATGCTGTATGCATTTGTCATAGTGCGAGGCCAGACCCAGAGGTGCTTTAAAAGTAATCAGTCTTCTTCTTTCTCCTGCTCCCTTTAGGGGTCAGCAGATCACCTGCCTCCATCTCACCATATCTCTAACATCCCCCCCGTCACACCCACCCTCTGTATGTCCTCCTTCACTACATCCACGAACCTTTTCTGTGGTCTTCCTCTTTTCCTCCTGCCTGACAGCTCCATATTTAACATGCTGCTTTACAGGTGAAACTAGTAAAATACTCAACTAAAGTACGACTAAACCCTCTTTACCGCCTCCCATTTAAATCACACAGTAGTTTGCACATTAAACTTCAAGTCAATCTATCACTCTCTCCCTCTCATGTAGTCAGACTCATCTATAACAAGGTTTTCATATTTTGGTTCTGACAGTCTGGACAGATGAGCGACAGGCAGAAACGGAGCCCAGCAGAGGCGTCAAGCACCCACACGAGCAGGCCCAGTTCAGACGCCATCAGCTCTCCTCACCTGCGTGGCCTCTGTGACCAAGGCCAGCTGCCGGTATTCAGAGTTGCCCCATCCATACAGCTGCCCGTCTTTGGAAACAGCCAGGCTGCAGTCTCCATACGTGCTGATCTGCTGCACTTCCACCCCGGCTAGGTCTCCTCCCACCTCCACCGGACCCGAACTGGTGTTGTAGTGCCCCAGACCTGGAATATGAGATACTGTGGTTATCAAATGCCTCCAGAGAAAGATCAAAGTAAAAATCAGTGTGGTTTTTCATGTAATTATGTTGCAGTAAAGTCAGTGAACAAGTGTGTGACGTTTGATGGGTCTAGCTTGAACAGTAAATCTGAAGAGCCCAGCTGAGATCGTTCTTGAGTTATGGACATGTTTAAGTTTTTATGGAATTTGACCTCTGACCTTTACCTTCAGGTCAAGGTCGCAGAGATTTTAACTCGTCCAAGATTTTAACTCGTACAAGATTTTTAGTGGATCCATCTAAGTTGTGAATTTGAAGATCCGAGGTGAGATTGTTCGAGTTGCGGCCAACGTTAAACCATCTTTTACACTCTACAATACACTAATTGTTCTATTAAAAAAAAAAATCCTTCTATTCAGCCTGAAAATATGTTCATAAACTCATCCGATCCCTGTTAATTGTATATGTTAAAAGCTACTATGATATACTGAACAGAAATATCCTCTGTAGTAAAAAAGCACTTTTTCCCCCTTTATCTTCTTTGGTTTTCTAGTTTAGTGAGAAGCTGAATGTAAAAACGTGCTAAGTGCACTGACCCGTCTGTCCATCTGCACCCCACCCGCAGGCAAACACTTTTCCCGTCTCTGTGAGGAAAAGGCTGTGGTCCTGCCCACATGCCACCTGGAAAAAAAATAAAAAAGTACATTAACTTCACAGTGTTTGGTGTCACATTAATTAATCCATCAGGACAGATAAGATTCAACTAACAACCTCATAAAAAAATAGCCCACAGGACGAATATGGGACAAATTTAATGAATGGACTTCTGAGGGGAGGTGATTAGTGTAGCAACAGAGCCAAATGGCATTTTAATATGCGTACTGGGCAGGTGTTAGCATACTTAAAATAGACAGGACATGAATGCGTGCAAAGGTTTGGAAAAGGGGGGAAATGAGACATACAAAAACCATCTGTCATCCCTGCTCAGGCACGGCCCGCACTCACCTGGGTGACCCGGCTGCTGAAGCCTTCTATCTTGTGAATGATGTGACTGCCACTGTTGAAACGTGAGACACAGAAAGAACTGATTCATCATCCAAGGATAGCAGAGGCTCCTGGAGGCCACGGCAGCATCTGTCAGCCTTCCTTTAACCTCCCGCTGACATGAACATCCAAGTCAAACAGCAACCTGCAGCACCCAAAGGGCACTTAAGGTGCTGCAGGTGAATCTGAAATTTTCAATTATGTTTGATATCTACATTTAAGGAACAAATGACAGCTAATAAAACAAAGCCATCAGGTTTTCTCCATCAGCTCAGAGTGAAAACAGCTGACGTGTGCAGAGTACACGAGGACACACCTGTAGACTTCGTCTTCTACTATCCGCCTTCCACACTGGCCATAGGCGTTGTTGCCCATACTGAAAACTAAAGAAAAAGAGAGAGCAGAGAGCGTGAGGGTGAGGGCGCCGTACAGACTATCGTATTGTTTTTAAAAGCTTTAATGGACTCGATCAAAAAAGAAACAAAAAGAAGTCACATAGAAACTGCTTCAAAACTGCAAAGCAAACAGATTCAACTAAGCTTCTCTGAGTTTATCTGCATAAGCACATGTGCTGCCCTTGGAGTTCCTGATAGCCATCCTTCCCCTTAGCATCGTTTGCAACAAGAGTGTCTGCAAGCAGTTCCAGTAGTTACAATTAATCTCCTGCAGTAAAAAAAACTGATGTTCTGCTTCTCATTTGTTATTTCCCATAACAAGCCCAGTTCATGCTACAGTTCCTCTTTGCCTCCTCATCACAAAATTACTAAAGGTTACCTGCTAACGAGCCAGACTGGAGTAAAAACAAAGCTTCATTATGAACCTTTGAAAAGTTACATTCAAAACCTATGAGCAACAAATATGGCAAACCAATTCAAAGGAGTAACGCTTGATTTATGGTACTGCGTTATATTTACAGCACTGAGTACCTCTACACACCTGCTGTAGCCCACACCGTGCTGATGCCTTCCCAGAAACGCTGCTACATGCTGTAGTGAGACAGACCTCACCAACTGTGATTGGTTTGTTTGGTGCTAATATGCAGCGTAACCACAGTATACTGACGAGCACTGTTACACAAAATATAGTAGGCTGTAACTTTATCGATCATTCTCATTTTGCTAATGAAACGGGCAGTATTCCTCCAAAATGACATTTTCTGATCATCCAAAAATACCTCCTCCTTTCAGATGCTCCCTTTAGGGATCCCCCACAGCGGATCATCTGCCTCCATCTCACTCTATCCCTAGCATTCTCCTCCGTCACACCAACCCTCCTTCACTACATCTATAAACTTCCTCTGTGGTCTTCCTCTTTTCCTCCTGCCTGGCAGCTCCATCTTTACCATCCCTTGTCCAACATATCCACTATCCCTCCTCTGCACATGTCCAATCCATCTCAACCTTGCCTCTCTAACTTTGTCTCCAGAGCACTTGACTTAGCTATCCCTCCTTAAATTAAGGGGGAAAAAAACTGAGTTAAAACAGTTTTATTTTAACAGAACAACTCATGTGCAGCTCATTTCAGCTGCAGAAAAGAAGAAGAGACGTTCTGCTTGTAAGTTATGTATTAAATAAAATGTTATCATAAGATCTCTGATTTGCCCTGCGATGCACACAGGTGCATCAGGCTTTGCCCGTGCGGGCAATATCAGATACCTTTTAAGACACAGGCATGATAGAACTATGCAAGGACAGCAGAAACATAAGCCGCGGGATAAAAATGCTTTTTAAACCTTACTCTGGGGCAAAGCCAATCATTTTCTGCAGTTTTTATGAACTGGGCACCACTTAAATTAAAGATAATTTAGATAACGCCTCAAAATAACTGTCTAAATACCCACATTAGAAAACTCTAAACTATCACCCGCAGTTTCCTTTAAACACCACAGCGGATCGCACTGTGGGTCGACTGTGACACATCTTTCTTTTGTCAGAAACTAGACTCACAACTCTTGTAAGTAAATGTCTAACAGCAAATTACCTCCACTTAAAACACCATCACAACAAACCACTCTGCAATTTGGCAAAGACACAATAAAAGCTCATCTAAATTAAAAAAATAAAAAAAGATTCTGGTGGGCTACAAAAGTGGTGAGAAACCTTTTTACAAATTAGAATTTGAAACAAGTAAAATGGCACTTTGGAACATCAGTTTGCTAATTTACTGAATGCACCAGAAGACCTTAATGAGCTTTCTGGGTGAGCGGCAACAGCTGCCTGATAATGATTCATTTTTGGTTAGGTGTGGGCGGATGATGTAAAAGGACACATGGTGCGACAGGTGGCTGGAATCAACACAATACCAAACGTTTCTACAGGGGACAACGCGCCCCACAGCTTTTTGTGGGTTTTGGTTTTAAGCTGGTGCGGGAGGTGCGCGTCTCTTACCTCCCTCTCGGTCGGTGAGGATAAGAGAGTGAGCCCGGCCACACGCAACCTGAACCACTCTGGTCTGCAGAGGCTCGACAAGAGGCAGGGCCACCGGGGACGGCTCTAACATGTAGTCGTAGCTCTTATCTACACAAACAGGACGAGAAAACACACATAAAGCAGTGATGATTCTTAAATAATATTCCACTTGTGAATGAAACATCGCACTCACAGCGTATCCTCACAGAGCTAACATGAGCTACCAACTCCTCAGCTCCATCCTATAGACTGTATATTAAGGATGGACATAGTTCACCGTAGGTCACTGAAATAAGACTTGTGTAGCAGTGCCGAAGGCGTGAGTACTCAGCATTTCCCTGAATAACAGCTGTTTATCAGTACTGGTACAGGAGTAAAAGATGACAAAACCAGGAGCAAAGAAACCTCTAGAAACTTTCATCTTTTCAAGCTTTTGTAGCATCTCCCTCTGTATAATCTGGGAATCTCTGAGCTTCTGCATAGTTCACTGAAATGGCAGCAAAAACTGACAAAATTGCCCGAGAGTCCTTTGTTACTCTAATGGGGAAAATAATGTGCTGTTCCACAAGATTAGCGCCACAAATTGATGCCACTTTTATGATCTTTAAAATTTTAACACTACTTTGCTTTTCAGTGCGATGAGGTGAAACCTCTGCGCGGTATTTACTTGGGTATTTTATGTTGTTCAGTTGTGAACAAAATATAAAATATATATAAAATATATATACAAAATATAAAAATATTTTGCATTTTTCTTAACCACAAAATGTATTTTCAGAAATCCAAGTTTGAGACGAGGTCACCAGAAGCGCAAAAATTCTCCTGATTTCGGGACTGATTTCTGTGGTACTCTGTACTCCTTTACTTTTCCCTCTGCTTCTTTTTGAGGACAGGAGCTGCCCCCTGCTGGCCATCGGAACAATGCAGGTTTAGGGCACTCCAGTTTTCAGGCCCAGAATCTATGTCCCTCTTTTACAAACAGTCTATGGTCAAGTCTCTTTTACATATATGCTACCATTCAGTTACCAAAAAACAAAACATTAAAAAAAAGGCTTCAAACAGTAACAGTAGAAAACCAACTACATGTAGTAACAGAGTCATGGCCACCTGATGGAGCCAATATTCACTCTCACTTTACAGCCAATTTTCTCAAAACAGTCTTTAAAGAAATGAAATTTCGCTCTCCCCCCTAGGCTGCTATATGCTCCTGCTACTCGTTGGTAAATGTGTCTGTTGTTTGGTTGGCACTTCTCTGTGATTTTGTCCCTTTAAAAGACTGGAGGGCGGCAACAGTTTCTGTCTTACGGCGGCTGTGTTGAGTGCGCTGGAAGCCCAGCTGAGAGTCTTTGTTCAGGCCCATACCCCACAGCTTGGTCACATCTTTGGTCGAGGACGCGATGAGAGTGAAACCGTAACCGCATGCAGCAGAAGAGATCTGCAAGGGAAAAGCAGCAGGCACAGCGTTCAGCCTTCCAAAACTCTCCTAACACACACGAAAGGGTTTGTGTGCATGACCATGACCGAAAGCAGCAGTTTTCCTGATTTGTATAATATTTTATGAAATTAGACCTAAATAATAATTAATATCTTCCATGTCTTCAGAAGCCAGACCCATAAGGCTCCAAATCCAATAGACTTTACCTGCTCTGCGGTCTCGAGGCGGTAAGGGGTAAGCTGGTATTTGCGGGGCTTCTTCCTGCCACTGTCTGGGACCACAAAGCTGGGGATCCCGAGCGCGCCGCTGAAGCTGAAGCCCCACACAAACACTTTGTGGGTCGGCTTTTTGTGCTGGCCGACATACTGAAAAACTGGACCACCCCTGCTCTTCTCCTGGGGTCCGGATGCTTTGCCGAGTGTTGCATACCCACAGACTTGAAGGCCTGCTTTCACCTGCCGAGGACACAGTCGCACGTATGGAAAAGCCATCCTGCAGAAAGAGGCAGGAAAACAAATGGGATGAAATGGATGTGTCTTTTTTTAAGCACCTAGATTGATATTTAATACCATAATGATAAGCCAGACTCAAAATTAATGATCTTTAATTTCCTATTTAAATATACCAAAATTTATTAAAATGGGCGAGGATTAGGATGTTTGAAGATATCTGATTGCATTTGCAGAACAATAAAATCTATTTTTGGTTTATTAAAATGTGCGATTCTATATATTTATTAAACTTACCGATGTAGTGTGCACTGCGTGTAGAAAAAAATAAAATGCCATATTTCATTCACGTTTTCTATCAAATTATTCATTTTTTTCGTTTTACAAAACTAAACATTCAATACAAGTAGACTAAAGATTTTATATAAACTCCCAATTCGTAGCAGTAACTCCGGCATGCAGCCGCTCAACAACAGTTTTTGTTAAATGTAAATTATGTCTTGATTAACAACTTAACGTTAGCTGTCGCAGATTGAAACCAGCGCACCGAGGAACGCGTGAACATCAATTTTAGGTTAAATTAAGCTAGGATTAGTTGATGTTGAGTCTTTTTAATGATCGCCGAACTGAAAAACGGATTATGATCATTCGTATACAGTAAATCAAATTAACCTAATCAGAATGTAAATCTGACTGTGCAGAAGGGAACTTTAAATTAAGTTCAATTTGAAGGGAGTTTCACCTCGTGCTCTGTCCGCCAGCAGCCCCTGAGCCGGGGTCAACTCACCTGCGCTCCCACTTAGACCCGCGTTTATCAGGCTGAGAAACTAACTGTGCTCTGCAGAAACTGATGATTACCGGGTGAAATTATATGAAATCTTTCAGTGTCATTATTCCATGTTTGTTTAGGTTAATTTAGCCTAACCCAGGATGGAGAAAGACGTTCTTCCGTCACATTTTCTTCACAGTGTAGGAAAACAACAGCGCCCCCTGCTGCCCTGGAGTTTCTAACGTGATTTACAGAGAAGTTGATGTGTAGGCACTGCACATTGTAATATTATTGTGTGCTGAATAAAGTGACACACGACTTTAAAATCCACAGGTAACAGTACAAAACACTCCTTTTACTGAATGACACTGTCTGAATCATATATTTTACTGCATTTATTGATGTGTAAATCACTTTAATGCTGCAGCTGGAGATGACCTGAATGACTGCTGGGTGGATATATATACAGCAATACAGCATCATATATTAGTAGATTTCTTGTTTTAAAGCTATAAAATAATAAGCAGCTAAAGCTGTAAAACCTATAAATGGATAGATTTATGGAGGCCAGAACCTCTTTTTGAAGTGAAATTAATTGTTTGAAAGTCAATCAAATGTCCACAGAAGGACGCAAATAATATCAAATGGTCCCAAAGTGACCACAAAGACAGACAAAATCACTTCAGAAGGACTGACGAGGTGGAGGGAAAGATTGAAAGGCACGCAAAATGGCCAAAGACATGCAAAAGACAAAAATGAGATGACTGCAACATGATAGAAATGACAGACCATAAAGACACAAATCTGACTGAAACAAAATCACTGCATAGAGAGAAAATGGCACCATAAAAGGAGACTAAAAAAACATCTATGAGATGCATAAATGACCATACAAAGGTAGAAAATGATTAGAAAGACATGCAAAATGACCACAAAGTGACACAAAAGGACTGCTGCAAAATGAAAAACATTAAACGAAGCTGGTAGTAATCTATCCTTAGCTTCTCTGGATAATACTCATGTTATTTAATATCATTTTTGCCAGTCAAATCGAATCAATACGGTCTCAGATGTGATTTAAGTAAGCAGGATGGCTACAGTTTCCTGGCTAATTCAGCGCCTGTATATGTGTTGAACTTCCTTTATGCCTTTATGAAAATTAGACAACATGATAGAGTAATAATATCTATTATAGCGTTACCTTCCTGGACAGTAATCTGATCTGGTGTCAGATTAGAGCTAATCTGGATGTGGGTTAATGCTGCACAGCTGAGCGTCACCTCACAGGTTATTAACCTGTCGTAGCGGAGGTGAATGAAATGCCTGCAGGTGCACGTGTGAAAACTTCTTGCCTGTTTGCTGCAGGGTGCCTACAACTGAATCTATTATTGCATGTGTCCATATGTAACTCACTCAGCGGGGCCTTAAAGGCCCTCAGAGGGTGTGACAGTGTCTGCAGGGGACACGCTCCCCTCTCCTGAAATGTTTGAGGGTTTCCGAAAAACATGGTGGTGTGGTGGTTAGCAGTGTTGCCACACAGCAGGAAGGCCCTGGGTTCAAATCCCCTGTCTGACTGGTGGAAAAGTAAATGCCTCAAAAACACTCGAAATGAAGCGCCTATACAAAACCAATGCAAAAAGGCAAATCATAAAATTTGATGGTCACGGGTATTCTGTGGTGGAAAGAGTCTTTCATTGTTAATACTGTTGCCGTCATGATTGTGTAATCCCGTTCACACCTACGGGCAATTTAGAATCACCAGCTAACCCTAAACCTAAGCTTAGGTAAAAGCAGGTTTGCATTATTAAAATGTTTTTCATCCTGCACCATTTCTGAAAGGTGCCACAGGATGCACACAGGCAGCATCCTAAACAGGTAAGATGCTCAGTGGCAGATATAAGGTGAGTAAACAGTGGGGCACAGCATGGGGGAAAACTATGAAAAAAAGAGAGCTTGATGAGCTAAATTCTCTCAAATATTTTTTCTCTCTTAAAGAACTGTTAAACGCGCAGCATCAATTGGACAAAATGGCATAAAAAGGCGTGAAACGTGTCCTGGGCTCAAAGAGGACTGGTTTTAAATGACCAAACTTCAGTTTTTTGTTACTTTAGCGTGATGCGTGTGCTGCTCTGCAGCCTCGTATCACCTACCCCGTCCAAAAGCAGGTATGTGCAGAGAAGTGGAGCCTGTAATCCTTTAAGAGGATCAAGTCTGACTTCCAGGGGGAAGGGAAACAGGATCCACTAACTGTCTATAGTAGCCTGCACATGGCATATCTGTTATCTTGGCAGAGTGAACATGTGTCCATTAAAAAAAAATGCTGAGCTGACAGCATTTTGATGGAGGCTTTATGGAGTGTGAGGAGTGATGGAGGCTGAGACTGCCTGAGTGATGGAGTCATTTTCTGCATGTATCCTGAATGTGAGGACGACTGAGAGCAGGAGGAGGAGTTAAGGTAAACCACAGCATGACAGGTATATTTTAGAATATGGTCACACACTCTTTGATCGATAATACCCGGCACCCACGGGTACATTATCACATTATAAAACCAGTTTTAATTTTAAATTAATGTTGGTTTTAAGATCTAGCTCCTTTAAAATCTCTGTCACTGTTTGGTTAACACACAGTTCACAGCGCACTACATTGTAGCTGTTTGCAGATACGAGGACATTTTTTAAGTGGTTTTATTAATGCACAGACTGATATTTTATATTATGGCAGCCATGCCTAACACCCACAAGAGGAAATGTGAAAGAAATATTTAAAAATTGCGGTTTTTAAAATAAATGAAATAATTTGTTTTTGATGATACATGTCTCACCGTTCAAGGTTAAATTTGAGCTTATTTTCCCATCACTGTGTCAAATAAGTTTTCATTTGATTAAATAACCCACAAACTTTACATGGACCAGTATCCACTGGTGCTAGGTCAACCCAATATTGGATGTAATCTTTTTCAATACAAAATTACTGCAATTTGTTACACATTTGGTGACTTCCTCTAAGTGCAATGTCAAGGGAAATACCTCCAACTCATCAGGTGAAACAAGGACACAGGCTTAATCTGTGGTGCTGATTTCAGTCTGTTCTTCCCATTCACACAGCCATGCTGGCGCTGGAGGTGATCTGCAGCCTGATTGGCTGGCTGTGTCTCTACTTCTTGTTTGGCTCTACCTTCACTCAGCGGGGGCCTGAGTGGAACTGTCGCCTGGTTACACTGTCCCACGGGGTCCTCATAGTGCTGCTTACAGCTTACGTTGTTTTCGTAGATGGACCCTGGCCCTTCACACATGCAGGTCAGTGGGACACAACACACAGTCTATATTTCAACCTAAAAACACCTCAGCAATTCAGTTACAAAATATAGTTAGACCCAGTTCAGAGTTTAATTTAATTTAAATGTAGAGTTAGTAATTTTTAAGGTTATTTAATAGGAAAAAAAGGATATTGTACTCATATTGTACTCATAATTCAACCCAATTCACAACAAACAGTCGCCTCAAGGCGCTTTGTATTGTAAGGTAAAGACCCTACAATACTGCAGAGAAAACCC
>JAVDPK010002601.1:300981-315883 GCA_034780415.1 Cichlasoma orientale
TGTGTGTGTGTGTGTGTGTGTGTGTGTGTGTGTGTGTGTGTGTGTGTGTGTGTGTGTGTGTGTGTGTGTTGGCAAACAGTGATGCGTGAGTATCAAAGCATACAAAAAAAGCTGTACCAGGACTGAGGCTTCTGTGATTGAGACCTTTGTGTGTGTAATAATACAGTCATGTGGAAAAAAAAAGAAAAAAAAAAGATTTTATGCATCCCATGATAAAGTAGCCTGTAGAACTTTTTTTTTTTTTTTTTACAGCAATAATTTGAGGTCATTGTTTCCTGTATGACTTTATCAGTCTCTCCCATCACTGAGGAATTTTGGCCCACTCTTCTTTACAATGTTGCTTCAGTTCATTGAGGTTTTTTGGGCATGTGTTCATGCACAGCTCTCCTAAGGTCCCAGTACAGCGTTTCAGTCAGGTTGAGGTCTGGACATTGACTGGACCACTGCAACACCTCGATTCTTTTCTTTTTCAGTCATTGTGCTGCAGATTTGCTGCTGTGTCTACGATTATTGTTCTGTGTGTCCGGGTCCCGTGGCTGCGGAACGAGCCCAAATCACCACCCCTCCACCGCCGTGCTTCACAGCTGATTTGTGGTATTTGTGCTGATAAGCTGCGTTTGGTGTCAGCCAAACATGGAGCTGTGCATTATCTCCAAACATTTGCACTTTGGTCTCATCTGTCCAAAGGACATTGTTCCAGAAGTCTTGTGTTTTCTTGAGGTGCAGCAGATGCAAACCTAAGCTGTGCTGCTATGATGCTTTTTCCTGGTAAACCTTCCATACGAGCCATACAAGCCATACTTCTTCTGTCTTTTTCTAATTGTGCTGTCATGAACTTTAACATTCAACATGCTAACTGAGGCACATGAATGTATATATTTAAAAAAAAAAAAAATCATGACTACCACAATGTAAACTAATCTAAAATCAAGTATAGCATTCAGGCAAACCACAAAGCCACTACTTCCCAGTGATGGTGGTGATATTTAGCAGCAGGAGGGAAGTTGCCAAAAATAAAATAAAGTGTCAAACACAGTGAACACAGTGGCCCCATTTACTATCATACCAGTGGCACTAAATCAGAGTGGACTCCCAGATACTTTATATATCACTTCCCGGTGTCTTTTCTAATTTTATTTTTCTCTATCGCTTATTTGTTTTTTTCATCACTCTATTGTGGACTAATCAGGAAGGACCACCTTCACATGTACGCTGTCTTGGGAAACAAAAGGAAAGGCTTTTAATACGCAGACAAAGATCATTAGTAGGATCAACTCTCCGTAAGTAAAACAATAACTCTTTTCAAAATGAATATTATCATGCCTGCTCCATTAATAAATCACTCCGCATTTCTCTGTGACATCATCGGCTCCCCCCACAAACATCCAAATTCAATAGAAGCTTGTGAACTTCTGGCAGTGACCTAATCAAAATGCTCAACAAGGGCTGTTAAACATTAACCAGTCATCCTCAGATGAATGCTATAATATTAAACAGACTCACCCAACTTTAACTACTTTTGGAAGGCTGCATCTTCCAGCACCCATAAGACTTCACAATGAGATTCAGCTGTAAGGACTGTATCCCTGGTGCAAACATAAATAATAAAGATTTAATTTACTCTATTTTCACATACCAGATGAAGCTTTTTGGACTTGCACGTCATGAACACATTATAAAACTGGCAACACAGACTCACCAGCTACTTCGATAGGTGCACCTGTTCAGCTGCTCCGTGAAGTAAATATTTAATCAGCCAATTATGTGGCATCTAGACATGGTCATGATGACCTGCTGCCACACCGCTTTGAGCTGACTCATTTAATTTAACTTTTGAGAGCTGTTCCTGGTGGTTAGCACTGTTGCCTCACATCAAGAAGGCTGGAATCCACCATCAGGCTGGGACCTTTCTGTCTGGAGTTTGCATGTTCTCCCCGTGTCTGCCTGGGTTCTCCCACAGTCCAAGGACATGCAGTTAGTGGGGTTAGGTTAATTGGAGATTCTAAATTGCTCATGGGTGTCAATGGTTATCGGTCTCTCTGTTAGCCCTGTGACAGAGTGGCGACCTGTCCAAGGTGTACCCTGCCTCTTGCCCTATAACAGCTGGGATATCCTCAGTTTACTTTCCTTGTTCTTATTATGTTGGCTAAAAATAACCAAGGCTACTGTTTAAATGTTATTAATATGGTACCCAATCTCAAGGCACCTTACAGGCAGGCAGACCCAACAGTTTCCCCATTAGCAAAGCTCTTACTGTACTGTACATGTAGAGATCTCTGCCCGGCTGGTAGTCACTCAGCCTGCTCTAATGTGTCGCCAGCACATTTTCAGTCAGGAAGGGCCTGATGTACATTGTTTAGAAATGATGTCACCACTTCCTGTCTGGGCCCGGGTGGTAAGGGGCAGCTAGGGGGGGAAAACCCACAGATCAGCAAAACTGTGTGACAAAGAGCAGCACAGCTGTTCCCCAGCCTGAAGCATTCGGGTTTGTCATCCATTCTCGACTGGAGCATCACTCTCACGCTCACAAAAAGGCAAAAACGAAAGAAAATCAACATCTCTGACAGGTTTACAGTAAGGGGGGAACTCTTGTCTGACTGAGATGTGCTTCCAACAAAGACAAAATATGTGGCCTGACCTGCTCCTTCCTGCAGCCTCCCTGATCGCTCTGCTGCAGTGTTTTTCCAACTTTTGAGCACGCCAAAGATAAAGTCAAAATTTTAAGGAGTGTAGTCGTATCTGTGGAAAACAGACTGTATGTCATCTGAAATGTCATCACTAACCCAAGCGCAGCATCTCGACCAAGCTTGCAAGACTGTCGCCACTCCTCTAGCATACACCTTGCTTCCATCACCTCATCAGACACTTTGCAGTTTAACAAGCTGTTTTTTTTAAAGTAGGCCACATTTCTGTTAGAAGATCTGTTAGACCTTCACACGTCTTTACATTAGCAAACTTCTCCCAGCAGATGACGTGCTTGGGCTAAGGGCGGCTGACAGCTGAAGCCATAAGACAGGTAGCTTTCACAATGCTGTCTAACATTTTTGGTTTCCTTTTCATTAGGCAGCGTGTCATCTCCACTGGTGGTTCGTTGTGACTTGTTCCGATCATGACTGTAATACATTTCTCCGTTATTACCCTCCTCGCTGTAAACAGGGGCTTTTGATGCATCTCGCCCTCATAATCCCGCCATCCGGCGTGCGTCAGCGGACTGGGATTATCTTTAACAGATGTTTTTTTTATAAAGGGTTTTTACAAACTGCTAACACAGGACACTAACTAAGATTTCTAAGTGCAGGTGTGTATTTGAATAATCACTGAATCGCAAGGCACACCGCTGGAAACCGCTGCTCCACAGGAACTCAGTGGGGCAGATTTACAGGCGTTTGTATGCGTTTAGCTTCTGATGTTAATTTCATTGCATCTTCCAGACTGTACCAGCGACTGCCCCTCCGCTACTGACACACCAGTCAAAGAGCACAGGTGCAGTTATGACACAGACATTATTGTCATCCACATAAAAGCAGCCAATCCCTCACCGTGTGAGTCATATTCAGAGAAACAAGAGCATCGTTGCTACCTGCAGCATTTTTCCTCTCAAGATCCAGTTTTTAGTTAAGGTGAAACAGCTTACATTGTATCCCTAAACAGTTACAACTTCTCTAACAAGTATTGATATTATTCTCCACACAACTGTTTACTGATCTCAGAATAGAATTTAAATGCTTAGATTTTAACATGTTCTGTGGTTTGCAGTCCATAAATGCATACGGTACCTGTTTAGTAAAAAAAAAAAAAAAGCAAAATGTTACAACATATGTACCAAAAACAGACACAAAACCTCATTAAATCTCAATAAATGTGCTTCTTTGTAAAATAAAAGTTAATAACTGCACACAGCGTTCTTCTACAGGATTGTGCAAAAGTCTTGTGCCACCCCTCATTTCTTTATATTTTGCTTCTAAGGAGCCAGACTACTTTACTATTGTTATGCTGCTCCTCCACATCAAAAGGAGCCAGCTGAGGTGGTTCAGGCATCTGACTAGGATGCCTCCTGGGCGCCTCTTGGGTGAGGTGTTCTGGGCATGCCCTGGGGCAGAACGCCTTGGGGTCCCCCTGGATAAGCTGGAGGAGATGGCTGGGGAGAGGGAGGTCTGGACTTCTCTGCTTAGGCTGCTGCCCCCGCGACCGATCCCGGATAACCAGAAGAAAATGGATGGATGGATGGATGGATGGATGGATGGATGGATGGATGGATGGATGGGAGCCAGACTTTGAAGTCATTTTTGGTCTTGAGCAATAATTCTCCAGGCGTCCTGAAGGTCTTCCAAAGTTTTTCTCTCAATATTGGCTGCTTTTTCGTTCATTTTCAGCCCAGTCCTTGTACCTTTATCTTATACCTTGTATCTTTAGGCACTTTGTTACGAGCAGCCTGTCACAAAGACACAATTTTGTTCCCATTTCTTTAGTCATAGCTATGAGAAGAAGAGCTCTGAATGTCCTTCAAGAAGCCTGGAGAAGTAAGACTCCTTAAAGAAAGCTGCCTCAGAGAGTTCAGGCCATGTTGAAGAATGAAGGTGGTCATACCAAGTATTGACTTCCAAGCTTGCTTGAACTGGACAAACTCTTTTTGGCTTATATACTATTTTTCCATGTATTTTTGCACATGATCCAATAAATCACTGCAGCTATTCCCCATTTACCTCACGAAATATACAGAAATGGGGGGGAACGGCTCAAGACTTTTGCACATTACAATTGCGCGCGCGGGGGTGGGGTGCAAAAAAAAAAACAAGCAGTCTCATAATCAAACCACCAGATTGTCCGAACTCTTTAAACCACTTGGAGATAAAACTAAAACTGATGAAGCCTCATTACCCGTGAAAACTATAAGCTTACCCGTCTGTATGACAAGCAGATTAAGTTTGAACAAGGAAGCACGTCTATAAACTGTGTACACAGACTTCAGTGTTATTGCTGTTCTTCTCTTTTTTCAGAAAATTAATGTGGCTAACCTGTTTGTCTTTGTAAACCTATTTTTAAGCCATATTTCCGATCTATCTGAGCTGAAACAATTCCTTTGTAGGCCTAAAAGCTAACCTGCAGGAAACGGTGCCTGCGCCTGAAGAATGGCAAAACCCATTAACCTCAGGAAAGAGGACGGTTTTGGTTCGTCCTTTGAGTCGAGGCAGACGGAAGAACACGTCACATCCAGACCGTAAAATATCACAAATGTTAGCAGAAATCTTGGAGGGGGGGGGGGGCTGAATTCTTCTCACTGAGAAACATTTGCATAACCTCCAGGAGTTGGCACTCCAGCAGGCGTTAACAGGCAGTGACAAACCATTGTTGTACTAACACGTCAGTAACAACCCTTTAAAATCCCATAGATACATGTGTTGTTTAGATAATGAAATAAATTAGTTAAACAAAGACGCATGTATGTGAAGGATTTATAGACATTTGTTAGCAGATTTATTCAAGGAAGTTGTGGAAAATTTAGGAGCGATTAAATGATTATTTACAATCCATCCATTTTCTTGATCACTTATCCAATTTAGCGTCGCCAGAGCCTGTCCCAGCTGTTACGAGGCGAGATGAGGGGTACACCCTGGGGAAGTCTCATACATACAGACAACCATTCACACCTACGCCCCAATTTAGAATCACCAATTAACCAAACAGTGGACTGTGTGAGGAAGCTGGAGCACGTGCAGAGAACACATGCCCCGAATACCTCACCCAGGAGGTGCCCAGGAGGTATCCTAGTCAGATGCCGTTCCACTGTGAGCTGGAGGCCACTGCCCGATGAAGCCAACAGGACCGCATCATCCGCAAAGAGCTGAGACGAAATTCTGAAGCCTTCCACCACTTGGCTACGCCTAGAAATTCTGTCCATAAAAACTATGAACGGAATCGGCGAATTACGACCACATCATCTGCAAACCTCTCAGCACTCTGCAGCACACAGCACAGCTTAGCAGATACTAATGCAGAGCCGAGCAGCATCTCCACAATAAGCCCCTAACTGGTTTATGAAAACACTGCTGAAAATGTGACAAAGACCCCATTTTCTCCTGTCATCATAAACTAAGCGGCTCAGTCAAGATTAGAATTTATTACTACCTAAAAACAGTACAGTACTATAGTTCCAACAATGTTGGATAGATTTTTTTTCTCTTTAATGAATAAAAATAGTTGTATTCTTTTATTAATAAACATCATTTTGGTGGTTTTAGAAAACATTCTTAACTACTTTCTTTCCTGAGCTAACTGAGGAGACTGACGCCACGAATCACACCTGCATGTAGGGCCCAGTCACGCAGGCCTCGGGCCGTCGCCGACCCCCTGACGACCCCCTGCACAAATCTAAAAATGTAAAACCAATAATTTTGCTGCATTATTTTTACAGAAACATTTGCACGTTTGGTGCCTCTGTTCAAGAAACCAAGAACAAGGAATTTCCTGCTACTTTTAGCCATTGTGCTAAACTAGGCTAACCAGCTCCTTGGTGAAAGAACTCCCTAATTCCTGGCTGTTCATGCCCATGGAGAGAATTGTTTCAAATCCAGACTGAGCTGTATGACTACTGATGATTCATGAGTCAAATCCATATTAGGGCAGGCTATGCCTTCCAGGGTCTATTAAGAGTTAAGATCTTTAAGCAGATATGAACACAGAATTGACTCATTGTTGTAAAAACCAGCGAAGCAGTGGAATGACTCGGTCCTTTCTGCAGGCTGAAGGTCGACAAATCAAATGACTGTTTGACTTTCCAAGACAGTCATGTGCGCCTCAAAGGGAACACCTGATTATCCAGTGTAAAAAAAAAAAAAAAAAAAATACAGAAATTACTTATGTGGGATTGAATGTGAGTCACAAAGTGAACCTTTAATGTTTCTATCTCACAGGGCCATTGTAGAGAGAAGAGACTGAGTTTGTTGTGCCACCAAACTCCAAATCTGACAATATCAGGATGCAGAGTAAATATCATGATTTTTTTTTAAATGTGAGATTAATGAGTGATTAATAAAAGGTGCAGTAATGCGGACATCCAGGGGTTAATACATTAAACCTGCTGCCCTTCGCTAAAACAGCAAAGGGCAGCAGTGTCAGTGAGACTCCCTGCCTGGTATGAAGTCATGTGACTTTAGTCAAGAATTTGGAGATGTCCAAGGTCCAGTGACCCGTCACTGGTGGTGATTTCTATGTGTCCCCTGCAAAACATGCTGACTCACTGAATAAGCACTAAAGAACAGATTTCTGGGGCACTTCTGAAACCTGAGCTGAATACAGAAATACTCAGGAAACTCTCAAATTAGGCAATATACTGCAGGCAACTAATTAAAAACAAAGCAGGAATACCACGAAAAGGCCCCTCTCTGGTTCAGCTCAGCCAAGCATATTCTGTAGTTAAGCAGGGGGAAAACCCAAATAGAGTTTTCACGAACTCC
The DNA here is from genome assembly GCA_034780415.1 of Cichlasoma orientale. Classification (NCBI taxonomy): domain Eukaryota; kingdom Metazoa; phylum Chordata; class Actinopteri; order Cichliformes; family Cichlidae; genus Cichlasoma; species Cichlasoma orientale. The sequence continues at coordinate 308,436 of JAVDPK010002601.1, forward strand.
ATTAAGAAAACTGTAAATTTTGACTTGTCCTTTCTTTATTAGCTGGATAGCGATTCTGTTAGATTATTAAAGATGTTACTTTTTTTTTTTTTTTTTAATCAAAGCCGTGTGTTTAATTCGGTGTCCAAGTAGTAGATGAAACACCATTAAGTGTACTAAAATCCAGCATTTATTTTAGATCCGCTTCAAATCTCTACATCGCGTGAGAAGGTAAAATTATTGAATTGGATCATTTAATTGCCGAATTAACAAAAAAGGCCAAACTAAAATGCAAATAATCGAATCTGAATTTTTGTTGCTGATGTTTTGTAACCGGGGAGATCAGCTTAATTTGGGTGATTTATTAATTGAGTCTGGTGTGATGCAATAAGGTGTCGTTACAGTCATAAACTGGCCCGAAAAAGCCACTCGTCAGCATGTAAGCCATAATTACCCAGCAAATAAAGCCAAGACAAAGAGCCGTGAACCTACCTGTCAGTGAGTGTTGACTGTGTGCCACTCATTGGGCTTCCCTTGTGAGTTTCCGACGACTTCACCCAAACAACATTACCATCATAACGCCCGACTCTTCTGCACTAAAACTGCTTCTTCATGTCGTCTCCTACGCGTCCGCGCACATCCCCAAACGCTGCCGAGTCTTTACATCCAGCATGAAGGTTTTAAAAGTCAAAGAAAAGTCCCCGCAGAGACAGGCCGTGTGTTTATGTCCATGGGACGATCCAGCTGTTTAAACTCCAGCAGAAACGACGAAATGCGCTTCTTTCCCCCGAGCGTGTTTCAGAAAGAAGCCGCTGCCTGCATCAGAGGAGACATCTGGAAAACCTCAGAGAAGAAGCCTGTAAAAGGTTTTTTCCCCCCCAACTTTCACATTCTCAGATTACCTCCAAGTTCAGGGAGAATCCCTTGTTTTTCCTTAGGAAATACTTCCATGATGACACTCCAGACTATTCCTGGTGTCCGGGAGAGAATTACGTCAAACTTTGGCTGCTGAATCCAAATTGAACTTTTTTCCCCCCCTCTTATTTCCGCGACGTCCCGGTGTTGTTCACCGCGCGGATGTGGAAGCGTTGAGCTTTCTGGAGCATCCTGCTGCGGATCTGTTCTCTTTGACGGTCACTAATTTGTGCAAACAGCCGCGGTCGTTGCTCCGCTGTGAGATGCATTTGGGAAAAAGGAAATGCTTTGTGCCCCCTCCCCAAAAAAAAGTGAAAAGAGGAGAAAAACACACCTTCCATCACGATGCGTTTAGGAGCCCCTCGTAGTTCTCTAAACTGTCCGGTTTTTTAACGAATGGGGCGGTTTTTATTTTACCATACCAGATTTTATGTGCAGCAGGCTCTTTAATTAATCAGATTACACGTAGATGCTACATACTTATACACAATGAATACAATAAAGGCTCGAGTTATGCAGATATTATGTAGAAAAGCCCACTGACTTTCACTTCGCCTTTTCCTCTGATTAACTGCTGCCTCTTTGAGCTTCTATTTTATATCATGCATGGCTGCAGGTTTCATTTCAGCACTGCTTGGGGCACATTAAGGAAGGGACTCTGAGGGTCTGGACTTAATTTTCCAGCTGTTATAGGGCAAGAGGAAGGGTCACCTTGCCACATTTTCCAATATTTCAAAAAAAAAAAAAAAAAGGAGAGCAAATCTTCTTCCTGTGTATATAGCACAACCTTCTGTTTTGTTCTGTAACAATCAAGGAGCCCCCAGTTTGTTCTTGTGACCCTCTGGAGGTTGACATATTTGAAGTAATTGTATACAAAGTAGTTTAGATACTACAGACCTCTGCTTAATATGTAAATTAGGGGTGTCAAATATAAGGTCAGAGACTCCAATCTAGCCCGCTAAAAACATGAAGGAGGTCCTAAAATTTGGATTTGTAACAAAATTTTTATGTTTTGCAACTTTTCCTACTGATAAAGACCCACCCCTCCCCATGGCCATTCATACTACAGCAAAGTAATTAAGTAACAGATAAACATGACAGAAAAGTTTGTTTTTTTCACTTTCTACTATAAAATTTTTTTTGTATTTTTTCCAATGGGTCCATGGTAAATAGAATTGAAAGTCTTTATTGTCGTTGTATATACATTACAGTGAAACGGGGTGCCACTCCAGCTTGATCCAACAAGGTTTAAGCTACATACTTGCATTTACAATTAAACAAAGGTTACATAAGCACACCAGACTGCTGCTTAAAAAAGAAATAAACATTAAAGACACCACAAAGTACCACATACGCATAATACAAAAGAGGTAGCTGAACTTTAAAGCATCAGAGTAAGTAAAGTGCCAGAATCAGTTGATTTCCAGTCTGCAGCTATTGCACAGTAAAGTTTTCTGCCATGAGAGCAAAGTATAATTGTACTTTATATTGCAGTTCTTAACAGCCGTAGAAAAAAAAAATCAGCCAGCAGAGCCTGTGTAGCTCTTTGTTTTGACTGCGTGGTTGATTACAAACTGCCTGAGGAGCTGTGATTGGCTCAGACGCCTGTAGGTGGCAACTCTGCGCCGGTACAGAAGCAGCAGCAGCAAGAATTCTGACACGAAGAAGACAGGCATCCGTCCACAGGCCAGCCACAGCTACTTAACAGACAACATAAACACTGTCACATCTTTAGGAAGATCTGGCTATTTTACCACTTTAGCTCCCGTTTCTTTGGCTCTTTCGCTACGGATCTCCTTCACGATGTGGTAGATTATGTAGATGTTTTGTGGGCAGCCGTATTTATGGGGATGTCCGCTTTCCGAAGGCCTTGAAGTGGCACTGCTAACGGACGGTAAGACATTTGGCTCATAGAAACAGCTAGGTGGCTAAGCTAAGCTAACAGCATCCATTGCAAAGGTTCTTGCTCTTCGTGATGACTAAATATGATGTTAATCTGCTGGTACTTCACCCAGACAGCATCTTAGTATGTACTGTGAGGTTACTGGACATATTTACGCTGCACTGCAAGCATCATGGGGCAGTTTGATGAAGGCGGTATGTGCCGCCGTTCCGCGGCGTACTGACAGAAATTGACCCAGAAAATGTAGCAGGAACATTTTTCATTGTTTACACCATTATGCCTGACCCACGTAGAAAACCGCGTTCCCTTTCTAAGTGTTAGTACCTCCAGTTTTCTTCGGCATGCACAATCTGCAACAGCAATGATTTGGATTAAGCCAAATGAGATTTTTATGTCTATTGTTGGCAGTATTTTAGTTAAGAGGCCCAGTGATGGGCGGCACACCGACTGTTAACTGTTCAGATCTTACTGAAATCTGTGCGGGCTGGTCTGTGGCAGTCTAGCCAGCAGAGGCGTACACAATCCCCTGCAGAAAGCGCACTTTTTTGGAGGATGTTCATTTCGTTCAGCTCTTTTACTCTGATAGTAAAATAAAGCAACCGCAGATGTGACACAGAACTGTTTGTTTAATAGCTGAACATCTCAGCTGTTCCCACTTTCTTGTCGGGGCACTGCATGCTCTCAGTGAGCCAAGTGCAGCCGCTGGTTAAAGTCTGCACACGCAGACTATTTTGCATGTTTACATTTATGCAGGGATTTGTTATAGAAATGCAAATTACAAGGTGATGATTTTCCCTCCGCTTCATCTGCAAAAACAATCCCTTTCTTAAGATTATTGCATCTATTATTCATACAGTTGTATACTTTATTTAAACTTGTTAATTGCTATCCTTTTTTCAGTAGAGACTTGTGTACAAAAGACGTATACAGTTTGAATTTACATGCACATAATAAGACACATTTCATAATACATGTTCAGAAGTTGAGCAGTGCATATGCACAAGTATTAAATTTAAGCTAAGTGCAATGATAACCAGGCAATCTTTGAGCCTTGTAAATGAATACCAGACAGTACAGAGGTCTTTACTACAAAGTGAGATTAATGGGTTTGCGAGCTATGTTGAGCTTAAAGTCAGCTTTCACTGTTATGAAGGTGGGTCTTGTTAGATCACCATGGTAATGTGCTGAACATATAACCTGATCCAGAGCAGGTTATGTTCAGAGGTTTGGTTTAAAATTGCCTGGAAGTTCCACATTTTCACTTTTATTTACAAGTGCTATCCTCTGATAAAGATATGTTTTTATATATTCACTGCCCCAAAAATGAAAGGAATACTGAAAACACATCAGATCCCAATGGGGGGGAGAAAAAATCATGCTGGATAATCTGTAGTGATAAGGACTGGGTAATGTGTTAAGAATGAAAGGATGCCCCATTGATGGAAATGAAAATTAGCAGCCTACAGAGGGCTGAATTCAGGGACACCTCAAAAATCAAAGTGAAAAAAAAAATGATGTGACAGGCTGGTCCATTTTGACGAAATTTGGTGCTAAGTAGTTTGTAAGGCCTCCATGTGCTTGTATGCATGCCTGACGTCAGGGCATGCGCCCAATGAAACAACAGATGGTGTCCTGGGGTTCTCCTCCCAGATCTTGACCAGGTCCTCATTGAGCTCCTGGCAGTATGGGATGGACTGAAACATAATGTCCCAGAGGTGTTCTATTGGATTTAGGCCAGGCGAGCATGAAGGCCACTCAATATCTGTTCCCTAATCCTCCAGGAACTGCATACTGTCGCCACATTAGGCCGGGCATTGTCTTGCACCGGGGGGAACCCAGGAGCCGCTGCACCAGTGGCCTGCTAGAGGTCATTTTGTAGCTCTGGAAGTGATCATCCGGTTCCTCCTTGCACAAGGGAGCAGATACCGGTCCTGCTGCTGGGTTAAGGACCTTTTACGGCTCTCCCCCGCTCTCTTAGAGTAACTGCCTGTCTCCTGAAATCTCCTCCATGCTCCCGAGAATGTGCTGTGAGACACAGCAAACCTTCTGGCAATGGCACATTTTGGTGCGCTGTCCTGGAGGAGTTGGACTACCTGTGCAACCTCTGTAAAGTCCAGGTATCGCCTCATGCTACCAGCAGTGACTCTGACTCTGTAAAATTCAAAACTAGTGAAAAAGCAAAAAAGATGAGGTGGAAAAAGGTGAGTGGCCTCCACCTGTAAAAACCATTCCTGTTTTGGGAGTTGTCTCATTTTTGCCCCTGTAGTGCAGCTGTTGTTAATTTAATTAACAACAAAGCAGCTGAAACTGATTAACAAACCCCCTCTGCAACTTAAATGACCAGATCAATATCCCAGAAGTTTCATTGATTTACTATACTCTGGGGAGGAAAAACAAAGTGTCCCTTGAATTTTTTTTTTGAGCAGTGTGTATTTTCTGAGATGTACGTTACAAACACCACAGTGTGCGTCGCCTTGCCGCTGGAATTGCATGCATTCATTTGCAGAAAATGCCTAGATTTGTATGCCTATAAACAATATCACTGAAATCAAAAGCAGACAAAATTTTGGATGGTTATAAAATGATTTTGTCTTGGCCATGCTCCTTGAAAGCTCTTTGATGTGTGCCAACATGTTTTGTATCCAGTAAAAACCCTGCTTTTTATATCATGATCAGTCTGATTTGCCTCTATGGAATAGCATTCAGCTGAAGCTAATGAACGTATGGGGCCTGGTTTGCTCAACCGTGAAGCACTAGTCTTAACTAGAGTTGTTTCTCATTGTCTTCTCAGCCAATGATTCAGCTGGAGAAACCAGTGCTAACTGGTACCATGCCGGTGGTGTGGCCCACCATCCTCGACCTGGGCAGGGATGAGTGCAAAAGAATTCTACGTAAACTGGGTGAGGACAAAGAAATGCAATATAGAGTGAGGGGGGGGCAATAAAATGTAATGTTTTCAACATCTTTTATAATGTCTGAGTGGATTTTATTGAACTCTAATCTGTCATGTCAAGAAAAACCTGCAGCATGTACACACTGTTATGTGTGTTTATGTCTCGCAGAGCTGGAGGCTTACGCTGGGGTCATCAGCGCCCTGAGAGCCCAGGGAGACCTGACCAAGGACAAGAAGGATCTGCTGGGAGAGCTCACTAAAATCCTCGGGTAATTTTTTTTTTTTTTTTTTTTTGATGTGTTTGTTTTAATTTTTGCACAGAGTTTGGTTTATTTAAAATAAGCCCACCCTTTTTACCCTTTTCTTGCCAGCATCTCGACAGAGCGCCATCGTGCAGAGGTCCGCAGGGCTGTCAATGATGAGCGCCTCACCACCATCGCTTATCAGTAAGTGTGAAACGGCTTTTAGCTCTGTGTGACATCATGGAGAGGGATGATCCTAATTATGTCATCTCAGAAGCACAGCACTGGCTGTAATCACAGGCTCCACCCACCTGATGTTAAAACCTTCTGTTTGCTGGGGGCAGCTTGGCTTAAGGTAGTGGATCTCAAACATTTTCCCCATTTCGCAGGAAGAAATATTTTCATGCCCCACCTCAATACTTTAGTAACTTCTGTTGTACTGGCGGCAGTCTCAAAAGTTGCTACGAGGGTTCTAGGGGTGGGGGTGGTTCTCCTTTGGCGGCAAAGCAACATCCGGGGGGATGCGGTACAGGAGCTCTATGCACACAAAACACGGTGACGACGGAGGATTGCAGCTGTCTCCAAAAGTCGCCAAACTCACTGGAAAAACTCACTAGATAGTCGCTGTTATAACGTAACAGAGGTGAATTTCTTTGTTCCGCCATGAAGATGATTCCAATGTTAATCATTAGTTCCACGTGACTCCACCTGTGATGATCCACCAGTGGGGCACGCCACACACTTTGAGATTCTCTGGCTTAAGGGGAGGGTGTCCTTAAAGCAGCGGTTCTCAGACTGTGGGATGCAGCGCTAATGCATGTGGAAATAAAGCTTTAAAGTTTCAAATAAACCTTTGTTGGATACTGATCATTAACTTTTCCTCTTGTGCCATCCTCAGATCAGATTTTCTTTATTCTTCTTTTCAGCATGTCAGGTCCAAACAGCTCTTCTGAGTGGTCCATCGAAGGGCGGCGGCTTGTTCCTTTAATGCCAAGGCTGGTTCCCCAGACGGCCTTTACAGTCACCGCTAATGCTGTGGCCAGTGCCACAGCCAATCAGAACGCCTCCCTCCTTCTGCCAGCTGAAACAGGAAACAAAGAGGGTAGGCCAGAAACACTTCACTGTGCATCAGACTCTGGGTGATTTCAAACACTTTGGACATTGAATGTGTTCATTTCCTCCCTGTAGTCGTGGTGTGTTACTCCTACACGAGCACTACCTGCACCTCCACCAGCGCCACGGCGACCAGCGGTCCTATAGGCGCGACAGTGAAATCTCCACGACCACCCAGCCCTTCATCCAATGTGGTGGTGCTGCCCAGCGGCAGCACTGTCTATGTGAAAAGTGAGTATGAACAACATCAAATTAACTTTTCTGTTGCTTTGTATGGAAATATACACTGCTCAAAAAAATAAAGGGAACACTCAAATAACACATCTTAGATCTGAATGAATGAAATATTCTCATTGAATACTTTGTTCTGTACAAAGTTGAATGTGCTGACAACAAAAATCAC
>JAVDPK010002601.1:316306-332208 GCA_034780415.1 Cichlasoma orientale
TAATGGCAGTCATGCTACCTCTGGTGAGCACATGGAGGGCTGTGCGGCCCTCCAAAGAAATGCCACCCCACACCATTACTGACCCACTGCCAAACGTGCTAAAGGATGTTGCAGGCATCCACAGTGAGTGAAGTTTTAGTGCTCGTGCTGTAACTTTGATGGCAGCAGGCGCTGGATTTGAATACAGTTTTCTGCATGTAATTGTGTTCAGGCTTGAAATAAATCTCCAGACTTCCACCAACAATTTCCCCTTAAAATCAATACGGATGTCTTTGAGTAGAGTGGTCATATGACTTTTAAGGTTCATATTGTAATATTTGTTTTTATAGGCTTTGATATTAGTGTTTTCTGGACAAACTACTCAGTTTACATTAAAAACAAACAAAACCTTCTGCTGAGCAGCCTAAAGGGGGCACTGCAAGGCTTGTCTATTTGTTACTAGGTGATTTTTAAACTGCTGCATCAAACACTGTAAACGTATCTAACATCTCAATGGAAACTCACTCAGTCCTTCCACAGTACCAATGATTCACATATTCTCCCCACACTCCGGACTTTAAGCTGGCTGGGAATCTGAGAGCTAAGTTTCCCAAACATGGCGTCTCTTAGGGTATGTTGGATTGGGTTTGACAATTCCACAAGCATCTGCTGCCGATTAAACACGCGTATTACACAGCTGGTATGAACAGTGTGTGACAGGAGAATGTAGCAAGGGAATGAGGCACAGGGAGACAGAGTGTCTGCGCATTATTAGCACTAAAGATGTAACTAAAAGGTTTTATGAATTCAGGATTCATAGAGATGTGCAGTTTAGGATTTTTACAGATAAATGTCTAAAGTTTTTACTCTGGGATTTTACCCTATGAGCTTTCTTTTATTTTTGGTTTATTGTCACATGCCAAGTTTAAAAAAAAAAAAAAAAAAGATTTTCACAGTCAGGCAAATGGCTCAGCAACCATTCTGCTGATCGATTAATGTTTTAAATTGATTTTAATCTCAGATATCTGGTCTTCATCATAGCCAGAATAATTCCATGTCCTTCTTGGCTGTCAGCAATTTAAAAAAAAAAAAAAAAAAAATCTTTAGGCGCTCCCCACCTTAGTCTTGATGACCCTTAATTTTTCCTTTGGGTTCTCCCTTTCAGGTGTTAGTTGTTCCGATGAAGACGAGAAACCTCGCAAGCGAAGGCGCACAAACTCCTCCAGCTCCTCTCCAGTGATGCTGAAAGAAGTTACCAAGGTAACTCCGCCGGTATCCAAGAACATCACGGTGCCCGTGAGCAGCAGCCCCAAGATGAGCAGCATCATGCAGAGCATCGCCAACTCCCTGCCGCCCCACCTCTCCCCCGTCAAGATCACCTTCACCAAGCCCACCATCCAGACAACCAGCACCACCACACAGAAGGTGACATTCATGCACTGCCTCAGCACATCTCTCTAGACGCTGCGCCTGAGTTTAAACTTCTGATATTTCACCAGGTGATCATCGTGACGACTTCTCCGAGCTCCAGCTTTGTGCCCAACATCCTGTCCAAGTCTCACGCCCACAACAATGCCAACGCTGTGTCCAAGCTGGGCTCCACCTCTGTGCTGACCCCACACACCCAGAAACAGACGGTGGTCTTTCCAGCCAGCTCCAGCCCTTCCTCCAACCCCAACGCCATCGCCGTGACCACAGTGGTCTCTTCTACACCCTCAGTGGTCATGTCAACGGTCGCACCATGTGAGTCCTTCCTCTGTGCTGACTTATGGTCAACACAGCATCAGCAAACACCTGATTATTTTCCATAATAATCATTCAGTTCGCTTTCACTGTGTAGTTTTCCTTTGCTCTGTGCTCCACCAGTTGCCTCACACTCCAGCACTTGCATTACATTATGTATCCTACAGTCCTCTTTAAATCGGCTTTATTTTCTCTGTTTATTGCAACCTCAAAGCTGCGTTAATAGCTGCTTTGTCCACTTGGGGGCAGCAGAGAAGGCCATAAAGAGTGACTGAACATTTTGGATATCAGTTTATTAAATTTTACATTACATTTTAATGAATAAATATGGCAAATGTCATTAAGAAGAGATTTTAATAGTAAAGCAGTAAATCTCACATTTGGGAGACTGGAAAAATTAAATTCTGCTGTCTTTTTTTTTCTTGATAGATGACTTAATTGATCTAATTATTAATATGTTTCCTGATTAGGCTTCTGTTCATGTACTACTCCGTTACACTAAGACTGTAGCAGCAAAGTACTACTACTACTACTTCCTTTTCTTTCTTTCTGTTGCCAAATTCTGCAGCTACTTTTAACTCAGGGTTCTCAGGATTCGAGTGCCATTTCCTTCTTTCATAATGTCTCTGGCCTAACTAAACTGCTTCATCATGCTATAAAAAGAATCTTTCCCTTAACTGGCGAGCTGACCCTTGCAAAAACCGTTTTTCATAAAACCACCTCCAAACAATCTTAGTGACACTTAACTGAATAAAATAAGTTGTGACACATTAGTATAAAAAGATTTAAACTTGCTTGTTTTTGTTTTTTGAATTATTTTGATATTTGTGGTAACATGACATTAGACGTGAGGGTGACTCGGAGAAGCAGCCACTACGACTTCACCTGTTACGCTTTGAGTCTGACTGTCAGAATTCACGGTTGCAGGTGGTGCTTCAGCCGGAGTGAAGGTCTCTACGGCCAGACTTCCTTCGCCTAAGACCCTGATGGCCTCACCCACTCAGATCCTGGCCCAGTTCCCCAAACAGCAGTCACCCAAACAGCTGCAGCAGAGCTCGCCTTTAGGAGCTTCCACTGTAGGTCAGACCCACACCACCGCCACCTCACCAGGAGCCAAACCCACCATTCAGATCAAACAAGAGTCTGGTAAGCATGAAACGCCTCTTTTCTCTCTCTCTCTCTCTCTCTCTCTCTCTCTCTCTCTCTCTCTCTCTCTCTCTCTCTGTGACCCTTTTTCCTTCGTGTTTCAGATATCTGTAATTTCCTCATTCTTACTTATTACACTTTACTCACAATAAAGGACATTAAATACTTAATATCAGTGTTTGCTTTTTGGCAAAACAATTTCATATTTCTATACTTTTTGTTGGTTTTAACCACCTTCTTGATCATCATGAACTTTTATAACACACAAGCTGTTTAAAGAGATACAAAACATGACAGTTAATGTGCTCAAAAAAGGATTAACTTGATATGATTACGCCTCTGTGTGTGTGTGTGTGTGTGTGTGTGTGTGTGTGTGTGTGTGTGTGTGCGCGCGCAGGGGTGAAGATCATCACTCAGCAGGTGCAGCCCAGCAAAATCCTGCCCAAGCCTTCAGTGGCTTTGTCCAGCAGCAGCTCTTCTCCCATCATGGTTGTCAGTAGCAACGGAGCCATCATGACCACAAAACTGGTCACCCAGCCCACAGGTGGGAGTGGGGGTGGGGGTGGGGGTAGAGGTGGGGGGTCGGGGTGGTTGGAGGGGATCAAAAACTCAAAATCTTAAAATCTGTTGCAGGAAATGAGGTCTTGGCGTGTAACTTAAAGGTTGTATTTGTAACCAGAGTAAAACCTGCAGCTGTTATGAATGTGGTCGTGTGAAAGGTTACTTTGGTTCTTTGTTGTTTTCCTCACGTTTTTATTGATTTCAAATCTAATCATAGAATGTGTGAATGCAGCTAAATATCTCACCACCTATATAACAACTTAATTACTATAATCCTTTGTGTAGCTACTCAGACCACCTACACCAGACCCACTGTTAGTCCCAGCATTGGGGCCAGGATATCGGCCTCCAGCGGCGGGACGACCTATGTGAAGACCACCAGCGGCAGCATCATCACCGTGGTGCCCAAGTCTCTGGCCACTCTGGGAGGAAAGATCATCAGCAGCAACATTGTGTCCGGTGAGTCGGTGGCAGGTCTTGAGTGTTTTCTGTATTTTTCTTTTAGATTTAGTGCCGCTTCTGATCACTCGTTGTTTGCTGCAGGCACAACGACCAAGATCACCACCATCCCCATGACTTCCAAGCCCAACGTCATCGTGGTGCAGAAAACCACGGGCAAAGGCGCAACCATCCAAGGACTGCCCGGCAAGAATGTGGTCACCACGCTTTTAAATGCTGGGGTCAGTTGATCAGCACTCTGAGAGTAAAGTGAGAAGGGTGATAGCAGTCTTGCAGGTACAACTCATAGGAGCAGTTTACTTTTTTTTTGCATAAAATAGGGCAAGATTAGTCCGTCTGTCTAGAGCTCTAAAATCAAAACTCCAGGATCTCACTGAACGCAACTAATAACTACTCGTTGAACTCGCATGTAAGCAGAAGTGTAGAACTGGTTATTGGGAAACTGAGATAATGGGGAATTACCGGCTGTATTTATATTTATGTTTGCTTTCAAAATATTAAGCCTCTTATGTATCACCTCATTATTTACAATGTATTTGACATTTTTAGCTTTATTTAGGGGAATTTTGCTGAGAAGCAGGTTCACTTTTTCAGGAAACCCCTCATCGCATTAGTCACACCTGACAGCTGTCCAGCCGAGAGCTAAGCTGGCTCGTTTTAGACATCTTCAGGCACTTTGGTCATTTAATCATTGAACAAGCCCACTGTGTTTGCCTTCTTTAATAACACCAGGAAGGGTGGTTTAATGCTTCTGGAAGTCTAAGACAAAAATCATATTTTTGTAAACAATTTAACCTTCAAAGCTGGTCGTTTAAATGTGGGCAACTCTGTGGTGAAATATTAGCTCTGTAAACAGCAACTCTTAAAATTAGCCTAAAGAAATGGAACAAAGCAGTCTGACAGTGACTGTTGAGCCTGTATGCAGTGGAGTAAATGTAAAAGGAAATATAAAAAAATTCTTCACTGATGATTCGCCTCAACATGGTACAAGCGTCCGTCACACAGCAAGGCAAGGCTGAAAGAAAAGGAAGAGGCTGAAAAAATGAAAAAAAAAAATGGCTTGGAAGTCTTCAGTTCCCAGCGGACCCTCTCAGTGGCTACTTGTTCCCACGAATTAGTGTTTTAATTGAGGTTTTCTGTGATTCTCGCTTCATTTTCTTTCATTTAAGGTGTCGTTTATTTATCTTATTGTTGGCTGAAAAAATTCTAGTAAGTGTGCTGTATGTGCTGCAGGGGGAGAAGAGCCTTCAGGCAGTTCAGGGGACCAAACCAGCGATCATCACCGCCTCCAGACCCATCACCAAAATGATCGTCACGCAGCCCAAAGGCATGAGCTCCGGCGCCCAGGCCACCGCCACGAAAATCATCCCGACCAAGATCGTTTACGGCCAGCAGGGCAAGACGCAGGTGAGACATGCTTTTGTTTTGTTTTTGTTTTTAATAATGAGTGTTTAATAAAATGTTGTAAATATTATCATTGCACGCTGGTTAACTTCAGGCTCCTGAGGTTTTCACATGACAAGCATCGAGTGGATAATCATGTGACCTTTTGACTGACAAGTCACCACAAATGCCATGTGATGTGACGTACGGATGAGCAGTGTTTATCTTAAGAATAAAGGTTAAGAAAGGGTTTCTTCCTCTGAAAATGGGAACAGATCTGCTCAGGAAGGAGAATAGCTCCACTCAGTTCAGCTGGTTAGTCACCTCCGCTGCATGTTTCCAGAGAAGTGAGAGCTGGTTATTATAATAAATGTACAGCTATTTAAACAGAAGGGGGGAAAAAAAAATCCCCTTTTTCTATAGGCACACATATGCCAGGGCTTTAAAACTTACCTTTACTTCCCCTTATTCACATAGAGAAATGACTCCAAACAGTTATTTAATCTGCTGCTGACTGCTGTCCGTCTGTCGCGTCGAACAGCTGCAGACTGCAGCGTGACGCGATCGCGTTTCTGGACGATAGTATTAAACCTCCATTAATTAATTATCTGAGCACAGCAGCGAGCTGCAGCCACAACGCTGACATTTTATCACCCTTCGTTAGTTGATCGCGTTAACAAAAGAGTTAGCTATTGGACGCAGAGCAACATTTGCACTCATTTCACACCCCCTCTGGTTTTACTGCTGATCTCGGATCCATGAGCTCCCGGAAAGAAGCTCCTGAGCTCCCGGATGGTTCGTCATTAACTGTTTTAGTGCAGCCGCTGAGCCCAACACTTCCCCACTCATTTCCACCAGAAACAAGACGAGCCCCGGTGTCCACAATGATTTATTCCCACAGGAGATAAAAGCTATTTGAATAGCACATTACACGTATACTAGAGATACTTTTCATAATCAATTTATTAATGTGATTAATTATATATGCTCCCAGGCCACTTCATTAGGTACATTTGTTCAATAGCTTGTTAATGGAACTATCAGTGGATCACATGTCAGCAACTCGGTGCATTTAGGCATGTAGACATGGTCAAGACGACCGGCTGAAATTTAAACTGATATCAGAATGGGGAAGAAAGATGACCGGCATGGCTGCTGGTTCCAGTCGGCCTGGTCTGAAGGGTTTACAGAGAACAAGAGGAACGTGAAAGAGGAACGTGAGCGGCAGGTCTCTGGGTGAAAATGCTTTGTTGATGCCAAAGGCCCAAGGAGAATGGCCAGACTGCTGATAGGAAGGCAACAGTAACTCAAATAACCACTGGTTACAGCTGAGGTATGCGGAGAAGCATCTTTGAATGCACAACACTTCAAAGCTTGAAGCAGATGGGCCACAGCAGCCACATCGGGTGTCGGTCCTGTCAGCTAAGAACAGGAAGCTGAGGCTACAGTTTGCACGGGCTCGCCAAAATTGGACAGAAGCTTGGAAAAAAGTTACCTGGTTTGAAGAGTCTCGATTTCTGCTGCAAGCTTCAGATGGTAGGATCAGATTGTGTAATGGTGTGAGGGATTATAACAGACTTTAGGCCCCAGAGTACCAACTTAGCATCTTTTAAACGCCACAGCCTACCTGAGTGTTGTTGCTGGCCACGTCCATCTGATGGCTGCTTCCAGCAGGATAGCGTGCTGTGTCACAGATCAACTCAAACTAGTTTCTTGAATGTGACAGTGAGTTCACTGCACTCAAATGGCCTCCAGTCACCAGATCTCAATCCAGCTGAGGACCTTTGGGATGTGGTGGTGGTGGGACGGGTCATCATGGACGCGCAGCCAGCAAATCTGCAGCATCTGTGTGACGCTATCATGTCAACATGGACTCAAATCTGAGGAATGTTTCCAGGACCTTGTTGATTCTGTGCCATGAAGAATTAAAGCAGCTCTGAAAGCAAAGGGGACCAACCTGGTACTAGAAGGTGTGCCTAATAATGTGTCAGTAGAGTGTATAATTGCATCTTGAATTTTCATTAACAGCATAAGCGTGCTGTGGCTCTATCTGCGCTTTTGGTTGACATGCAGCGAACTAAAAGTGGAGAAAAGCTGGAGGTGAGGTTGTAAAAACTAAAACAATGAGCTGAAAGAGGCTAAACCTCACCTGAGGGGAACTGCAGAGTCAAGTGGTACAGTTATTGCAGTCAGTGGACTTTTTGTATCCTATTAGTGTCCTATGATCTCCAATTAGTTGCTTGTGTTGTCTCCTATCAGAAGCTACAGTAGATCTGCGCTAACACCGAGTCCGGAGCTTTGAAATCAGCCACTGTCGTCGTTCTCTTTCGGTTCCTGGGGATTTTATTTTGTCTATTTTTTGAAAACTTCTGCAGAACCTCCTTAGATTTCTGACATATGTAAAATGACTAGTGAAAGTCTGTTTAGTAATTTAAGAAGAAACACCCACAAAAAGGATGTTCAGACTAAAGCCTACATCCTCTGTCTGATATTGCTAAACCCTCGGGGGGGAATTTGAATTTAAGATAAAATTGTCAGAAATATTCTGAGAGGGTAAGTCCCGCTATGCTAGTTTCCAGCTCCTTTTGTGCTGCTAACTCACTAAATTGAAATGAAGGATTAAAGAAAATAACAGCCGTCAGCCAAACCGTGTCAATTAACTCAAAATATCTTTCTTAAAACAAATTTCTGCTGATTTTTTTTTTTTTTTTTTTTTTTTTTTTTTTTGTTATTGATTTCAAGACAATTCACTGACACTTTGTTATATTTTTAATATCAGACTTATCAAAAAGGTCTAAATTCAGAATTCAAGGTCTGTTTTTAGTCATCAAGGGGAAATTGTGGTCAGTGCGCTGTGCATACTGTAGTTACTGTGTTAAACACCCACAGTGCTGATCTGCGTGCACTGAAACCACAAACTAGATCTGATCTGAAGAATCGCCACTTTTTTTTTCTTTTTTTTAAACCGGTTTAAAAACCAGCCACTTATTAACACTTTTCCAGTGACGAACATGATACCTCTTTACCAAAGTTTGTTTCCAGTTTCTGTAATATTTAAAGTGTTTTTCTCAGGCAGTGACTTTTGACGTTTGCAACCTACTTACTCAGCAGCCACTGTAGCAGGTGGAAAAATGACTCAGCTGATGAGTAAGAAACAGTCTAAATACTGTCCTCCAGCAAAGTGCTGAGAGATATTTGGTAAGAGGGAACTTATTACCTGCGATAAACAGGTGGACTTTATTATGTGTCATTACGTATGTATAAATTATCTATTATTATGTATCGCAAATGACAAATTATTCTTGCAGCGCTTTAAGAGCTGTGCACCCTCCAGGTCTTCTACCAGACCTCACTATCAGATATTTTATCTTTTTTCATTATATTTAAAAAGTTATTTCAATGTTTTTAAGAGTTTCTTAAAAAATTAGGTTGGGTATTGTAGGCTGTTATTAGCCCGCTGTTATCTTATATATAACCAAATTTACACATATAAAAACAAATGAGAAGCTGCAGAACGGCTATAAAGATGTGACTGGATTAACCACGATTTGGTGCTCTCGCTGGTAAAGCCTGTGTTACCATCAAGAGGGAAGGAAACACTTCCTGGAATCAGCAACAGTGTGTCTGCACAGAAGCAGAAAGGGCTGCACCCACACAGTTGTGTTTCTCCATCTGTGCACACAGTGAACTGTGTTAAAGGTGCCTGGTTTTGTTCCCGCACCTACCTGTCTGTGGTTCCCTTCACTGGCACGAATGGCTTTTTTTTTTTTTTTTTTTTTTTTTTTTTTTTTTGGAGGAAATCCTGTCCTCCGTATTTAGGCCCTTGATTTGTAAAAAATAAAGAGAAACCTTTTAACTGGGGAATATAAATGACGGGATCCCTCCAGGACGATGTTGTGCCTGTGTGTTGTATCTGGCATCCCCGTGTTGGTGATGTGGTTTCAGGGCCATCAACGCAGCTGGCTAACTTTGAGGAAAAAGATGGTAGATGATCAGAGTCAGTATAAGGAGCAGGTTGTGGTGGATTCATGGATCCATTTCACCTGGGAGACTGGGATTTGTGTCCTGTGTGAAACCAAAACCAAAAGTCAGGTTTGGCATATTTTATGTCTTCAATTTTTCCAGTTTCAGTTTTCAGTTGCTCTTTGTTTAGCTTTAGAGAAGGGCCAAAGTAAACCTTTTCACCAGTGTTATCCATGTGTCTGTGTAAAAAGCCCACAAGGAAAACTTCTCCCATATGTAAAAATATATTGAAGGCCGTCTCGTCTGCTGTCTGTGTGAGGACAACCGCTTTGCATACGCCATCACACGTGACGCTCGTTAAATACTATTTTTAAGGCTGTATTTCGGGGAAGTGGTATTCTTCCTGGAATTTGCAAAGCTATGACATAACGCGAGCCATTTGTAACGACTGCTCGTGAAAAACATTAATTATGTCATCATCGGAACAACATGTTAGCCCATGCGTTTGTTTACACAGCACGTGTGACGCAGCAGATTTACAGCGTAGGCTAATGGTTCCTGAGCGATGCAGATGAGGAACCACTGTGTCAGTACTTTGTTAATCTAATTTCCCGTTTCGCACAAGAGGCAAATTCTGGGTCATAATAAATTATTTAAATAAAAAAGGTCAGTAAAAGGGAACTCCTGTTTACGCAGATGGCAGATAGCGGGAGTTATTACTGTGTAAAATTAAAGAAAAGGAAGCCTGACCGGGTCGGTCAGGAAAAATTTACTAACGTTGTGCGAGGATGGTGCCGAGCAAGCTAAAGACACTTGTGGAACCCAAACATGCCATCTGTTTCAGTGTTGGCCTCACCTTTGGTGTGCTTTTGGTTTATGAAAATGAGTGTCAAAAATTATAAAACGCTAACATTTAGAGACTCATTCTGAAGAATGAACCAGCTGCAGTTGAGAAGAGAGAAGCAAAGAAAGATGTAAAGTAGGAAGCAAGCGAACAGAGAAGTGTGAATGGATAGTGAAACATCTGGCTTCTGCCGCAACAAAGAGTTGGAGGCTAATGAAGGCGAAAGCAGCTTTCAGACTTGGGAATTAGGGTGATGGATGACCACTCATTTCTGTAAGCTTAAGACTATAATTGCTCCTCAAGAATAAATTCATGTTGACAAAGGGGCACATGGCAGTCAAAAGTGCTGGAAAAACACAGCTTTCAGGACACTGTATGCTCCTCTGGTTTCCCCCAGGTTCTCATCAAACCGAAGCCGGTCTTCCAGGCAGCGGTGGTGAGCGAACAGACCAGGCAGCTGGTCACTGAGACGCTGCAGCAGGTGACGCGCTCTACAGAGCTGGGTCAGGGTCAGATGCCAGGCCAGGAAGGGGCTGCGAAGGACGACGGGAGCGTCACGGAGGCCAGCAGCTTAGCCAGCGAGGCCTCCCACAGCAGCGCTCAAGGTACGCTTCCCTTTACTTTTCCCATGACATGAAGACAAGAGATCAACTACTGTGTGTTTTTGCCTCGGGAGTGTTGACTGAAACGTGATGGATATTGATGACACTCTAAACGTTCCTTAAAAAAAAATGTCCGCTCCTCAGAAGCACAGCCTGTAGTGCACGTGCTGTCCTCCAGAGAGCAGGATTGGACTGAGCAGGAAGTAGCCGTGGAGTCCAGTCCCACTATCATCTACCAGGAGGTGTCTGGCGGGGAATCCCAGTCCGCCACTTCCACCATAAAAGCTCTTCTTGAACTTCAGCAGACCTCGGGTAAGCTATCACGTCATGGAAAAGCTGCAGGTGCGAAGTAAAGAGGCGAGGAGGGGTGTTCAGCACCTGTGCATGCGCTGATTCAGCAGCGTTGAGAGGTCACACAAAACATCCAGCGAGCAGCTCGAAAACGCTCCGATTGCTTCCGCATTATCAGAAATACAAACACGGGTGGTGATCTCCTCACGTGTCAAACAAATGTTTCAAAACATTTCCAAAACGCCTGATGCTCAAATACCTGGTGGCCAACAGTAATTACGTATTTTAGCTCAAGGCTTTACTTAGACAGTGAGCTCATGGGACAACAAACCTGTGGAACAGGATTGATGTGAGCAAGATAAAGATTTCCCATGGAATATTTTGAAGGTGTTTTTTTTTTTTTTTTTTTTTTTTTTTTAAAAACATTTAAATACTCACATGAGCAACGCTGCGGAGCAGCCGGTATCTTGCGAGTGTAAATTCCCAAAGAGATAATTGCTGTTTAGTGTGCAAAATCTGATCGTTTAACAGATCCATAATGACGATAATGCCCGGTGTTGTCTGTAAAACGCTTTAAAGTGTTAATACTCAAAATACATAAATTCATACAGAGCTGTCATCAACTGGAGACGAGCAGCTTTTTACGTTTTAAAGTGAGATCATGTTAACCAAATGGGGTCCGAGCCATCAACAAAGATGAGAAGTAACCTTAATCCGACCTAACTCTGTGATCTGTAGAAAAATACAATGAGTTTTAGAGCTTTTTTTTTGTTTTTTTTAAATTATCTGAAAGATAAAAGGTGAAACGTCTTCAAGAAACAAAGAGGCCCCAGTCGCTCTTTTTTTTCTTTTCTTTTTTTCTTCAGGCTCCAGAGACTACTATGGCCTGCATGACTGAGAACCTACAGACATATTATAGGGGCAGTGTAACTCGACATTTTCCACACGTTTAAAATAAAAAATCTAAAAGCCTTCCATCCAGCAGCTCGAGGTATAATCCTCCAATTTCCCAGTGTACTTTTTTTGGTTGCACATAATGCACTTTATAGGTGCGCTAGAGAGAATGAGGTGTAGAGATCTCTGAGATCGCTGAGATGTAAAAAGTGCGTTAAAAAAAAAAAAAAAAAAAAAAAAAAAAAAAATAGCTAACTTCCCTTTAAAAAAAAAAAAAAAAAAATCCTGAGAAGTCGAGAGTGAAGTGAATGAGTCACTGGGCTGATCAGATAAAAATCTGCCGGATGTTTTTTTTTTTTTTCCCTCGTTGTTGTTATTCCCCCGTTTCTGCCAGAAAAACAAATCTACCTTATATTCAAAAAAAGCATTTTAATGTGTTCCAGCTGTACATCACACTGAACATTTAGTCGCCCCAAAAAACTGTGTGATACATTTTTTTTTTCTTACTTTTGAAGTGCTTTAACTTCATGCAAAATGCATATTCATACAGCCTCCGCAGTCCTCAAGCTAGTCAGTAAAAACGCTGCAAATCACTGAGCTCTGATTGCAGTTCTACCAGAAGGCTCCCACACAGCCAGCTCAGCCTGTTTTACGAGCCCTCCTATTTTCAGTTATCAACTCTGTTTCCTCTCCACGCCTTCGTGTTTCTGCTAGCTTGGATTCAAAAATCAAACCCAAGCCCGTTTAGTGTGTTTTTTATAAGCTTTAAGGTGTGAGGTATAAGCTGTGGAAATCTCTTAACTACCAGCGTTTCTGCAGCCCCCTGGCAACACGACCGCCTCCCAGCTTTACTAGCCGGTTATAACTTTCTCCACTCGTGACACTGCAAATGGGTAACTGATAGCTGCTGAGATAAAAATGCTCTCATAATTTCACCCACTCGCTGCTCACTTCGAGGGCGAAGGGGAAAGTCAGAGCATGCTGCAGACACAGATGTTAAACACGCTGCTGTGGACGGTCTGCAGCAACGTGCATTTTAGCCAACTTAAAAGTGTCAGTTTGTGTAGGTGGTGTTTTTGGTGCAAGCTGCTGGCAAACAGCCCTTGATGTCGAGGAGCTGAAGCCACTTTCATATCCTCGTCAATGCTGAATTTCACTGTTGTTCCTCTCAACAGTGAAGGAAAAGGGAGAATCCAAACCCAGGCAGCATACCATCGACCTCAGCCAGATGGCTGTGCCCATCCAGCTGGCCCAGGAGAAGAAGCCCAGCCCAGAGTCCCCCAAACCCTCTACCTCAGAGGCTGAACCCAGCACCGAATACATCACAGGAGGTAGTCCTCTCCAGTATACATCATATTCAGCACTTTGCTGTTCCCTTTTTGCCACCAGCCAACAATTTCAGTGGAATGAACTATAGTTCAAACTAAAACCTCAGAGTGGGCACCGTTTGAAACACGGTTCTCTATTTTGGACATTCTGTGACGGAAGAAAACCGGAACTGTTTGTGTGTGAATCCTGACAGCATGACTAATTTCACTGCAGGTAAAGCCAGCAGAGCGGGCGTGCCCTCGGAGGACGATGAGGTGGTTATATCCTCCGGTCAGCAGCTGGGGAAGCCTCATAAAACCAGCGCAGTCGCTGTGGTAACCAAACCTGCTGCTGTCTCCTCTGCGGCTGCAGCTTCACACGTGGTGAGGGTTGGTTGCGCACAAAAGCTGGAATGGTTGAGTTCTTCTGTATGAGCATAGTAGTTTCAGTGGAACCCATTCAGAGTTTGGTGGATTACCACTGGAGACAAAATGTTTCCTGAGAATTTTTCACTTATTCTTTAACTTGTCAAATGACGGAAGTGCATTTTTGTTTTGTTTATTTTATGTATTGCATTTATTGTCTTGGTTTCTACTTTTTTAAACAACTGGTTGGGTTGACAGGATAGAACCTGGGTTTTCAGCTTTTGAAAAAGGGTCCATTCTGGCCTCTTCATGTTAATTGGACCAGAATGTTAATTAACTTGGCTTTCATTAAAAAAAATGACATATCATTGCTGGATGTCATCACTTAGTCTAATTCCTTTTTTTTGGTAAGGACATTTCCATGCACATATTAGTAAATGAGGGCTATTGTTCCAGAAGTCTTGTGGTTTGTGTGGATGCAACCTTGCAAACCTGAGCCCTGCTGCTGTGTTCTTTTTACAGAGAAGAGGCTTTGTCCCAGCAGCCCTTCCAAACAGGCCATACTTGTTCAGTGTTCTTCTAATTGTGCTGTCGGCAACTTTAACATTTAACTTGCTGACTGAGGCCTGTAGCGTCTGAGATGTAGCTCTTGGGTTTTTTGGAGCTTCTCTGAGCTTTGCATGGTCTGACCTTGGGCTGAATTTGCTGGGATGTCCGCTCCTGGGAAGAATGTGACAGTGTGTTAACGCACACCTGAACGCTCCAGACCAGCAAATATCCGCTCTTATAGAGGTGGTCACACTCGCTGATCATCAGCTAATCAAGTGCATTTGATTAGCGGCACCTGGCTGCTACCTACCCTCTTTATTCCTATGGAAGCAGTGAGAGTTTCACATGTGGAAGTGCATTTGAAAAGCTACATTCTTTCTTAAGGCCAGTAGGGGGCGACTGTTTTAAAAAGTATAGACGTCTGTGGCAAAACAGCTCTACTGCTCTAATCCAAGACCTCAGTGAACACTTTCCTGATGAATTTATAGTCTCAGTCGCTACTTTGAAGCTTTTTTGAATGCAGCATGATCTGTATTTAGTAAATTATGGTCCCATTAGCATCCAGAGTGATGATAAAGTAGGGAATGCTTTAGGGTGGCTGTATGTTTTGATTGACAGGTCATGTGGTATGAGCGTGCAGTGCCCCTCATTTTTGAGTCAGATCCTCACCTCACTGGGAAACCTTGTTTCAAAAACGTTACGATGACAAAAGGTTAAAAAAACCAAAACATCACAAATCAATTAGTTACATCACAGTGGCTATGTCCATCTTTTTTGTACAGTCTTTTGCCTTAAAATTGTCTCGTTGTGTTGTTGTACTGCTGACTCTTAGGAGTTGATATTAGACCTGTGTCAGTGTGTCATCTTTGTTGCTTTCTTCTAGCCGTCTGACAGCCACGGTAAAACTGAGACTGCATTAGAAGTGGGCGAGCTGGAAGGAGACACCTTGGACCCCCAGACAGGCTTATTCTACCGCGCCACCCAACCAGCTTCAGAACCCAGCAAGCAACCCGCCCACTCTGCAAGTGCTCCGCCACCGCCTTTGAGCCAGGCTGAGGCCGAGCAGAGCCGGCACACCTCCACTTCCACCCAGCAGACGCCACCTCCACCGCAGCTGCAGAGCAAACCTCAGATCAGCCAGCCTTCCTCTTCCTCATCTGCCTTCTCCTCTACTCCACCTCTGACTAAGAAAATCCCCAAGCTACGAGAGCAGAGTCAACCCAAACCCCAAACCTTAACCCAGAGCCCTAAAGACAGACCTCCGAGTGCACCGACCCCAGCTGGGGCAAAGGTCACAGCTCCGGGCACGCCAACCAAGCCCATGTTGACGCCACAGCTCCCGAAGCTCCAGCAAGCCCCCACGTCCCACCACCGGCCCCTGCACGCCCCCATGTCCCACCCTCCCCCACTGCAGGCGCACCATCCCGTCAGCACTGATAAGACTGCCTCCAGCCAGGTGAGTAGATTTGACACCTGTGCAGCAGGAGTAAATTCCCAGAGTTAGCTGATAGCCACAGCTTCTTCTGCTTAGAAATTCCATTCAGTCGTCTTAATGGGTTTCTGTTATGTCAGCTGATATAACTTGTAGAGGGTGACATGTGAGTGGATTTTCACTTCTGTCCCAGTCTACTCCCACATCCAGTCCCATGACAGAAAACAGGTGTCAATATTAATTTGACTGACACCTTATGTTTATCAAAAGATTATTATCAGCTGCAGTTTGCTGGCTGGTAATGTATTAAATAAGTATTGTACATCTGTTCAACGCAGCGAGCAGTGTTTAAAAAAAAATAAATAAATAAAAGTGTGTGTGTA
>JAVDPK010002601.1:339984-354689 GCA_034780415.1 Cichlasoma orientale
CACACACACACACACACACACACACACACACACACACACACACGCACACACACACAGTACTCTCATGTTTCCCTAGGGGATTGTCCCCTTTCATATTCACCGGGATTCCCAGACTTTTTGTTTCCCTTTCATAAAAAGCTCAGTGTCACCATCACTCGCGGGTTTGTGAGGTGGTTTTCCCCCCCTAACATATTTGTTTCCTGGAAAAACAGAGTCAGATCCGAGGGATGTTATTCCATCACATCAATGAGGGAGAAGGTGAGGAAGGATGCTTTTAGAAAGACTTAAGACTGAGCGCGCTCAGGCGCACCTGAAGGGCCGCCCCGCCTCCTGCTGGTCAGGCAGAGAAAGCGCAGCGCTGCCTGAACACAAAACAACTGTCTACATTTACTGTACTGGATTTATGACTTGAAGTAAAAGATTTGAGTTTTTCCACCTCTGTTTATTACTCAGACTGATAAAGGTTTATAATAGTTACAGCAGCTACAAAAATAAATTTACATTTTGACATTTTTTCTTGTTAGTACACTAAACAATAAAATAGCTCAATCCTTACAAATCAGGCAGATTATTGCCTGTTTTTTAATTTAAAGGGATAAAAAAAAAATCACACAACAAAATTTAAAACATGTCAGAGAAATTATTTGTTCCTTTATGTCCCATTAATCATCTCTGCATCGATCAGATTTCCTTTGCTGCCGTTTGTTCAGCAGTACTCGTGTTTCCTATTTGTCCATTAGTTAAGTTTTGGTTCTGGAACCAGATCTACACCCAGCCCCCCCACCAAGAAGTGAGCCTGTGCTCATCAGGTCCATCACTGATACACTAACATCCCTCTTCAGACCTGGAAACTATGCCCTTTCCAGTTAAAAAACAGTCACTGGGTTCAACCCACAGTTTGGGAACCACAGCATTAAACTTTATGCAGCACTGTGCAAAAGTCTTGACCAATTTATTGAAAGGTGCAAACATAAATGGAAATACAGCATATAAGACAAAAAGTCTGTACAGTTGTGTACAAGTGTGAGCACCTTTATTCTTCATCACAGCCTGAACTCTCTGAGGCTGCTTTCTCCTCATTTCTGTAAGCAGTCTTCACGAATAGTTCTCCGGGCTTCTTGAAGGACACTCAAAGCTCTTCTCTGGATGTTTGCCTGTCTTTCTCTGTCAAGATGATCCCACCCTGCTTGGCAAAACAAGTGCTGCCAATAGTTGCAGAGTGCCCTCTGGTGGACAAACTATCCAGCAAAAACCCCCCAAAAAAACATGCCTTTCAGATACTGACCGTCTACTGTAGGTGGCTTTTTAGGACTGCCATTTCTTACTTTGTCCTCCACTTGTCCAGTTTTCTCACATTTGTTTTTTAGGACGCAATGCTGAGATGTTGCAGGTTTTTATCTAATAGCGCTTTGAGAATCATCTTGTTGGTGCAAAAATAGAATTTTGTGTCTGTCAAACTGTGTTATCTTTGGCATTCTTTGTATATTCAGCTGAAGAAATGGGAACAAATTGTGCGTTTGCGACAGCCTGCTGGTAATGACAAGTCGTCTGTTACCTGTAGACACAACACCGGTTCATCCCATCAGTTTGGTGCCTTTTTGTGCTTGAATGACTCATGGGCTGGTGTTCAGTGGCTTAAACAAAAAACACATTCCTTTGGAAACGGACTGGACTGAAAATGAGTGAAAACTCAGCCAGGTCTTCGGAAAGCCTGGAGAACTATTGCTCAAGATCACTTTAAAAAAAATTACGAGGTCTGGCTCCTTGGAAGCAAAAGAAAAAAAGATGGGTGATGCAAGACTTTTGCACAACACTGTACGCAAAGTAGTTTATGGATGTTTCACCTGAAACAGCTACAACACGAACATCCTGCTTTATTTCCATATTTTTATGTTTAAACTTTTTTTTTTTTTTTTTAAATCAAAGAGGAAGAAAATACTCCTGAAACTGAAGATCTTAACATGAAGTTCAGTTTTCATGCAGTAATTATGAAGTTTCAGTCGTGATCTTATTCAAAGGAAGTGAAAAATAAGACATGAAGCGATATAATGACGAGAACACATGGATAGTTGGCCAGGAATAAGTTTTATATAAAATTTGAACAGTGGATACAGAGGCGATATTATGTGTATAAAAAAATACATACAATAAAAGGAAAATAGATGAATCTTATTTCTATTTTGAGCAGATGTTCAAGTTAGCAGATGAAATGTAAAAGGCACTAAATGTACAACATTCCAGTTTTAAAGACGTTAAACAAACAGAGGCCAAAGTCATTCAGAGATGAATGAAAATAACAAAAAAATAAAAAAAATAACAAAAAAATAATAATAATCACAGGGTATTTGTTGTCTTTGTTATGCCAGACATAGTGCAGATTTTACAACATAACAGCAAACAATTCTCAAATAACACACAACTATTTACCATCGATAAACACGAAGCGCGCGCTTTCCAAACGCCGCGCGCGAGCTCCGTCGGATCGGAAATCTTTCATAATTTATAGTTTACATCACGATTTCTACAACGGCACTAAACACTGCAACGAGTCACAATTAGGAGCAAAGCAACCAGCAGCTAACGGTTTGTACACTGATGTTTCGTTTTGGTCGAGACTCTGAAATGCATGCTGCAAAGTTCAAAACAAGAAAAACCAACAGAGGGGAGGAGATGGAAGACCGCGCGGCGCCCTGCAGGGCGTGACGTCACGACCGCAGTCGGGTCAAAACGGGCAGGGTGGGTTTCTTCAGCCAGAAGGTGGTTATGAACCAAAGCACGTTCGTTTTTAATCCTGTGACAGAGGGTTTCCCAAATTTGGGACGAATACACCGTCTCTTATTTATAAGAATAAATGAAAATACAACTAATTTCCCTGGAGACAAACACCTGGAAATGCCGAGCAAAGACTTTTTTTTTTCCTGAGGAAAATTAAACAGTGAAATCTCCTCCTGTGGATTTCTGAGCTTCTGCACTGATCTACCAGTTTGATTCAATCTTTTTACTTTTTAGAGTAACGCTTACTTCCAGGAACCTGAATCTGTCCAGTAAAAACAGACTTGGCAGTCAGACTGAGGGACCCCCGCTGGTAAGCACTGGCTGATAGGGAAATAAGTGGCTGTGGGAGGTCGCTTGCTGCCGCTGGGTGAAACTGGTGGCAAAGAGCTACACAGAGTGTGGTTAAGCATTAGCAGTGCCGGCAGCCTTCTTTCCCCACAGATTAGTGTCCACATGCGCAGAGCTGCCCTGTCCTTTACCCTGATTACAAGAAGGTTACAGTGACAGGTAACATTTCCCATTTATCACCTATGAACTTTCATCATCGTCTTGCTGGACAATAAAGTTGGACTCTACTCACAAATTTTGTTTTCAGGTGTGTGAAGGCTTTGCGCTTTAGGAGCCGATCCAAACTATTCTGCAAGTTTATCAAATAACTGGACCTCTGCACCATGTTAAACAAACATGGACTTAAAGTTCAAAACGTCACATTTATTAGTGTTTTCTGTACAGACCGCTGGCTGAAGAAACCTTAACCGGAGCCCTTTTAAACCGGCGGCGTCGACAACCCCTGCAGGTGCTGTACACACACGTCGGAGCGTCTGGTGACAAATAATTAAGACTCGAGTGAGAAAACATGAAGCATGCCACCAACCTTCTGCACAGACCTCTCGAGCAAACCCCTTTCCTTCTCAGGAAAGACATCCACAGCCATACCACACTGGAATGAGTTACAGTAAACAGCACTATATCTTACACGATGAGCAAGAAATATATACAAACACTGGTCAGCATGGAGCTTTACTGCATTTTGGAATCACAAGACAAAGCTGAAAGAAATAAGACCGGCTGCAACACAAATATTCGCTTTTAAACAAACACAATCAGAACATAAATTTGGATTTTCAAAAGAAAACAAAAATTTGGAATGTATTTAAAGCATCTGAAGTGTTGGTATTAGATATTTGGCCCATTAGTTTGGAGAGGAAAAAAAAAAAGAGCTCTACATAATACATAGATACGAGGACGGATATTCTCATAATAATGCGTGTTATGTTAGTAAATTGCATGCAAACGTGTGTATTTTTCCATAAACGTCTCCGAGTTTTCATAGATCTTTCACCTCAATTGAACTCAACATGCATATTTCAGAAATAAAGAAATAACGAACTGCTCATCAACTCTTTTAAAAACACATAAATCTACCTGGGGTTGCATCGCCCGTGTGTTTATATGTACAAAACTGGGACAAAAAACTGAAAATGAGCGCGACTAAAACTCAAAGGTACTGCATGTTCCACTGAGGTGAAAATCAAAAGGGAGGCGGCGTCTTTAAAAAGGTACCACAACGACATGCCGGGAGTTCACAGAGAACTGAAGCGCTCACAGTAACACCAACGTCAGACGGCTGCTTCTGCTTATAAAAATAAATTAATAAAAAGAAGAAGGAAAAAAAAAAAACTAGCCGAGCAGTACAAAAATGTATTCTTTAGATCTTATAATATCTGCATGCAAAGTTACTGAAGGCGATGTAAAATCTACGTCTATGTTACACGCCTTTACAGAACATCATCACTATGGAGGTGCCCGACGGTGGAGGAGGAGGAGGAGCCGTGGCTTCAGCAGACTGTTGCACCAGCCGTGTTAACGAAGAGGTTCAGACATGAAGCCAGACAGACGGGTTACAGTACGTGCTGACCCCACTTTCGCCCCGAACGGTCACCGATGACTCGTGTTACAGTACGTCTAAATTTCCACCAGGAAAAAGTTACGGTTTAACCGTTTTACCGAAAGTAGTGTTTTTCCTTTTTAATTCGGCTAATGTCGAGTTCAGACCACAGGCTATCGGCCCGATTACGTCCCAGTCTGTGATGACGCGGGGCACGGGCTCAAGTCAGGAACAAAAATGGTTGTTTTGCACAACCGTCAGTCATTTTATCTCATGTGGATGGAAACTGATGCTGCATATGGGATGCATCACCTCAACAGAGAGGCTGGCATGATAGAAACTGATCTGATGGGAAGGTTCACGACATTTCCAGCTGTGTGGCAGGAGACATATCTATCCTTTGTTGCAGTAATAATATCATAAGTGTACCATTTTGCTTTATTTTGGGGCGTACCGTGTCCATAATGTGAATATGGGATGAGCATCATGTTGGCTTTCAGGATTGAGTAGCTGATAAAGTAAAACTTGTAAGGGCAAAAATCTTCTGAAACCTTATTTTGGGCTGAAGTCACCAAAACATTTTAAGTGTTTTGATTCCATAAATGAAGTTTTTATGCACCAGTGACCACTGAAATGACTCTTTTACACAGGAGTTTAAAAAGGTAAGAAATCTGCCCAAAGGTGCTGAAACGATGGTTTCAGCACCTTTGGGCAACCCCAGCTTCTAACAGGACTTTAGCTGATTTCTGTGAGGTTGCCCAAGATGAATAAAAATAGGTGTTGTGAAGAAGTCAGTGCAGCTAGTGTAGTGGATCATAAACAGCGCTCCATCCAGGACACTTCCAGCAGGACTCATTTTCATACTAAAGATGCTGGTAAGTGTACGTCATCTGGTTAGAGTTTTATTTTGTTTTTTCTGGAAGTCACTAGCACCTCCTTCCCAGTGCTATCAGGCACTCTCATGTATAAAAAGGCAAGATTTTATGACTATAATCACGGTAATCATCAGAACAGAAAAATAGTGTAGTCTGAACCCGGCATTAGATTTAACAGACTTCTTCCTAAATTCCTACACATTCCTCCATCCATGTTCTATTTTCTGGGCTTATCGATGAACAGACCGATCGGCTTTTCTGCCGTGAGAGGACGGCCGAGGCGTACGCAGTGCGCTCAGAAGCTTGGAAAGGCCAGCGAGTAAACAAGAATACAATGGTGGAACGTCTGTCCGGCTCATTAATGGGACTCTACACTGTGAGCACGATGTTTGGACCACACTACACACCTCAACACATTTATCTAAATGCTGTACAATCCCCATCAGCTGGATCAGATGAGGGCACAGGTGAGACTTTGTGACGACTACAGTCTGCAATTTCTAACACAAATATGTAACTTGAGGTTTTGACGTTGGTAGAATTTCTTTGATCTTTATTGATGTTGCTGTTTGTACAATTTATGACCATTCTCGTCGGTCAGTAAAAGCACCAAAGTTAATGACAGAAGTGATTGATGAACGATGAGGCGATGTAAGACAAACGCTGCGAGTTTTATTCAAATAAATGCTTCGTAAAGTCGTCTTCTCTCCGGATGAAACGGTTTATAAACCGGTGTTTTCAATGGGGCTCACGTAATCGAGTAATGATTGCTGAGTTGGTGCAACAGCCTGCTAAACCTTTCATGGGGGCACGAAGCTACAAGAACAAAAAATAAAAATAGTTGGAATGATAACCGAAGGCTCTTGTTTTTATGTGTACCACTGTTTTGGAGAACAAATCTGATGCTGATGTAACAGACTGGTGTTTTCATAGTCTTTTTTTTCCAACAAAGCACATGGAGACATTACTTTTTTGTATAACATCATCATGCTTTCAAGAGGACAAAATATGAAAGGAGAGAGAGAGAGAGAGAGAAACTGCACCACTTGTGTCCCTGTTGAGATATCCCCACCCTTCCCAAGAGCAGCTGATAGAGAGGTCTCATATTTTACTGTATTTTGTTTACTTTTTTTTTTTTTGGTCCCCGGTTCCTCTTCAGTTTTTACGAATGTCGGCGTAGACCACGGGCTCCATCTTATGGAAGGAGTTTTTGCTGCCTGAGTGATCCAACTGGGCGTATATCACCGGGCCCTGGAGCACAACAACAAGATGCAGAGTGGGAAAGACACACTTTTAGTAAAAGACACAAAAACATCCACATAGTTCACAGAAAGAGGAAAAGGATAAGCACAAAGCTCTTATACCATTTTACTCACACAGACCGTTAAAGAAGCCCAAAATTAGAAACTTGGGTGTGTTTTTTCGGGAAGCTTCACAGTGGCAGATTTATTCATTTGTTAAACAGCTTCCTATAGTTTGACTTAATTAGTGATTAGCTAATGAGGTGTGAAGGCAAATACACACAAACACACACACAAATTTTGATAATAGCCCCCGAAAGGTCACTTACATGAATTTTTTCACATTTCCTTTTGATGCTTATTAACAGCTTCTGAATGGATTTAATTCAGTTGTAATAATAATAATACATTATACTGCCAGATAAGTTACATACGCTGATAAATAAATTGACCCTTCACAGTCTTCTATGCTGTGAACATTCAGAGCAACATCAGCTGAACCTGGCCTGCTTTCTTTAAGAGAAGTGTGACCCATACACCATAAAAGTGCAGCCGGATCGTCGCTGCGCGCAGACAATGCAGTCAGTGTTGTGAACGCGACAGCCGTGACTACGGCCACGGTGACAGCTGTGTCATCCCGTGGGTGCAGTCATAATTACAATGTGTGTGTCTCAGTGAGAAAGCTGGTGAACCAGCTCCTCTGTTTTTCTTTCTAAATATAAATGGTGCAGACTCGCGCCCGTGCAGCCACAAGCTGGACGAGTCTGCTGCACAATACATGATACTGTACCATAAAACAGCTCGGCCTGGCTTCACGGGTCGCATGAAATGCAAACACTGTGAGATTTAAATAAATGTGTTGTAAAGTAGAGCCATCAAGTCATCAAAACATTAATTTTTAAGAAATGCTTAAGATGATCTAAAGGCTAAATAAATGAAACTGTAAAAAGACTTAAGGCTCTGAAACAGTACACATTTTTTGATGGTCAGCCGAGTTTTGGGTTGGCTAAAGCAGACATCACGCGGGCCCCAAGACAAATTTGATTTATTATTATGGATAAGAGATTTTAATGAAGGGAGATTACACATTTTCATGTAGCAGAAATCTCATTTTTGCAACAAGGTCAGCAGTTCACCCTTTATTTCTTAATCAGAGGAAACACTGAAGTGACAATTTAATTGGTAAGAGCTGTCCTAAAAAAAAAAAAAAAAAAAAAAAAAAAAAAGGTAAAAATTAAAAGAAACAATTAATCCTCACTGTGACCATGTGGGGGCTCTGTAGTCTGCATACACCTGTTATAATTGTCGCGTCTTGAAAAGTAAACTAACAGCAGCACATTTTTTATTCATTCCTTCCTAATTTCCTCCCCAATTTTTAGGTTTTTATTTGGCCAAAAAATAAGAAAAGAAAAAAGAAAATCCAAAAACCTGAATGGAACGAATTGAGAAACAGACTGTATCAATATAGTTTGGCATGTAATCAACATAAAGCTGTAACTAATTAAGCCAGCAGATTAAGCACTTTCTAGAGTTGCTCTTTTTAATACATGAATAGTTTTAAAAGAGAGGTCTGAATCAAATATTCCGGATGGCCATAGTTATTTTCAGTTGTGTTTAGATGAATAAACTTTTACTTCCAGTAAAACGGAGGCAGCCACTTCCCACCCCGTCCTTCGGCCATCTGTCCCCCAGCTCGTACCTGTCGCTGACCCGAGGGACTGGTAGACCTGGAGCCCTCCACTCTGGATTCCACCTTCTTTCGAGGCTGCGGAGCCTCAGAGTTCATGCTTTCCAAGGACGTACAGCTAGTTTAGATGTTACGGAGTCGAGCAATCATTGGTGCACAGTCAAAGTGAGAGACACAAATAATGGGACAAGACAAAACAAAAATAATGAGATGAGCACATGAAACGCTGCAGCTGAGAGCCGCCTAGAGGTGCACTGATGGGATTTACATCATATCAGATTGGTGGTCCTGCAGCTTTGTGAGCACGTTCAAAATAATATTGCATTAGATATTTTGATGAACATGTTTATGACTGATTCTTCAGCACAATGTGAAGTGTTGGAGAATTTTCCAAAATACTGTAATGATTTTATAGGTAACATTTTTTGTGTTTTTTACTTCATTTAGCTTTTTTTTTTTTTTTTTTTTTTAAATAGATGAACCTTTTTTGTCTAACTTCTTATATATTTATTTTTTCCTACATTTACTATTTACTGTTGCTGATTGATAAAGGCATTCAAAAAGACATTTTATTTTAATTTGTTTTAGCTTCTTGTTTGTGATATTTCCATTTTTTTCCTTTGCTTTTTGGACTTTATGCACAACAAGTGCATAATCTGAAGATTTTTGGTAAAGCATTTTAACACATCAGAAATCTTATTTTGACACCAGGGACCAGAAATTCACCTTGTTTTCATTATGGCTCAGTCACACTAGAACAAAAACACGACTGCAAAATCGACTAGAAAAAAATGTTAGCTGCCGGTGATTACATCAAACTTTTTAGCATTCGGTGACCAAATACAAGCAGCGGGGCGACCATTTTCAAACGCAAGACGATTGGGTCATCTGATGGAAAGCAACCCACCTCCAAACAATCGCCGTCTGACAGACTGACCACAATCACTCTCAGACAGATTGCCAACTCACTGCAATCAATCTAATCAGTTTGCACCGATGAGTGCAAGTTGTTCCATCTCTTTGCAACAGGTGACTTAACTAAAACTGCAGCCAAACGGTTGTATTCCAGTCATATTTGGATGTATAAAGTAACATTGAGCAACTATCATTAAATTGCCGCCCTGCAGCAAATACATCACTGCATCTGGTTTGCATCTTTGGAGCAACCAGTTCAAACGTTTATCGTTTATAGTACACGGTCGCAATAATTTTTACAGTCTCCAAACACTGTTTTCGTTAGTGTGACTGTAGCATTAGAGAAAAATCCTCACTATGAACATGTGGGAGATTTTATCCTACATTATCATTTGTAATATTAATGTAATAAAGTTTGTAATCTGAATATTTTCTCACTGCAAACATAATTAACAAATGTGAAGGCTGGTGCTTCTCTTTGATACATTTCATTCTAAAGTGATTGCCTTTGAGGGGTGAAGGATTGGTTTTCGGCTCAATAAAACTGATTCATTATTTAACTAATTAAAATTGTTACGTAAAAATCTGAAGGCGTTTGCTTGGGCTCTAGAAAGCTGTACAGAGATTTACCATTTTCCAACATTTGACACTAAAACTGGCAATAAATCTGCGTTACCTTTACAAAAATCTGAATTACTTGATTTGGAGTATATAATCATGTAAATACGTTTTTCAAAATCCATTTTATGGATAAATATTAGTAATTAATATTACTTTAACTGAAGACACAAAAGATTAGTGCAGACACAGAATGACTTAATAATTAGCTGACAGACAAAAACTTTCACTAGCTGCTGCTCTTCTACTGAAAGACGTGTAATAATTGCGCATTGATTTTTTCACAAATGTTTGACAGGACAGCAAACAATTAATCAAATTAAACAAGAGCAGCATCAACTGCTAATTGATTAATCAATAAGTATACTGACAAAATATTATTAATCATTTTTAAGCAAAAAATACAAAATTTGATAGTTCCTGCTTCTCCAAAGTGAAGATTTCTTAACCGTAGACTAAATATTTTTGGTTGTACATTTTTTACCTTATTATATATAAACAGACAAAACAACAAAATGTCAATTAGGTTGTGCTTGAATCAGTATTTAGATGATCCAATTTAATTACTCAGTCCAAAGATTGTCGTAAATCTTATAAACCAAGCAGGTAACCAGTGCAACTCTAGTAACGGCAACAGGTGAGAGGCAGTTTACCTGAAAACAACATGAATGCTAAATGAGCAATGAGCTGCCATAATTTTGTCACAGTAAGTGGATTGAACACTGGCAACAAAAACATTTTTGTCAAAAACAAAACAAAAACATGTTTCATAAGAACAACAGTTGATGAGGGATGAGTTAGTCTGACAGAAACAGATGAGGAAGACTTTGTTTAGTTTTGTATGTTAGCGGCAAACAATGAAGGACAAAAACACAGCTTATGTAGTTAGGTAACCCGGTTACATGTTTACAGGGTTTCCATCAATGTATCCCAGGCCTGGAGACCGCCACGACTAAGCTGGCTCCCACAGCGCCTATGCACCTGGAATTTTTATTAGTTTTTTCCCCCCTACACCAGCCGTTGCCAAACTTCAGACCACAATGGCTGAGTTTAAAATATGAAAAATTTCAGTGGCCAACCCAAAACTTTAGTCTCAACCAAGAATAATACTAAGCAAGTCATTTTTTTAACCCCAAAGCTTTGGTTCATTATTTCAGTTTCTTTTTAAAATATAAATATTTGAAACTTGGATTCAGGATTCCAAAAAAAAAATCTCTTAAAAATGTATTTGATTTTGGAACCAATCCCAGAATGTTATACTGTGGAATTAAACCAAGAGGAGTATCATTTCATTAAGCCTTATAATAAAAACGTATTAGTATAAGTGCTTCTAATCCTACAGAATTTAGTCAAGAGTTTAAAATTGTGTATTCCTCCCTATTTAAAATGTTAAATATGTGAAGTGAGAATTTCTGAACTTAATGAAAAGATGTATTTATTGTAAAGGACCTCTCATGGCCCATCTGCAGTAGCTTCAGTGGTCCAGGCCCCACACTTCTTCGCCCTTCTAGAGAAAAGCTCGAACCGTAAACGGTTTTTAAAACTGCTCTTAAAAATGATAAACGAGTCAAAAAAGGGATTAAAGAACTCAGCAAATTTTTAACTTTATAGTGTTTTACCTGTTCAGATGATCTCTGTCACTTATATTCTCTCATAAGATCAATTTTAGGATAAAATATTCTTTATTATGTAAATGAGGGTCAATATGATTGGCTCCTGTCCTGTAGTAATACACACATTATTTTCTCTTTATGCAGGACGTTATAGCATTTGCATTATATGCATTATAGCAGGTATCTAGCATTAAACTGTTCCAAATCTGCCTCTACCTCACAAAGTTCAACAACTCTTCTGGGATGGTAAACCCTGGGTTTACATGCACTCGTTACTCAGAACCAGACTATACATATATTTAAGGATGTTGTAGAGTTTTATGACATCCAACATTAATCCCGTTACGCAATAAAGAAATCTGCTTTTTTCTGGAAAGAATCCTTAAGGGGGAAACCAGGTTACTCTAATCCCTTACCCCAGTTATATTAACCAGACTCCTTGTATACATGACAGTTTGCAAATCAATTTAAAGGAGAAAGATGACTGTAACCAGGTTACCTAACTGCATGCAAATCCATTGAATGACTAGACAATATGTTGAGTAGATGGCAACAAGCTTGTCGGTGATGTTAGTAAAAGGTGTTACTGTGAAATTAGTGGTGTTAGTACAGTGTAATGGAGGAAATTTGACTGGCACCAGTGAAAACAGCCACCCCGCAGATCACTGTTAGCTCAGCTCACAGGCTCAACCCACTCAGCAGTCAAGCAAGAGCTGCCAGATATTTTTCTTACTCAGTCTCAAGCAGTTGCTGGTGCCTGATGTAGACCCGTTTCTACACGAAAGTTAGCACTGGCATGGCTCCACAAAATTTCAAGGTTGAACACAAAACTACCACAAGAAATTTGCAGCTGCTTTGGTAACACAAGAGAAGCTTCTCAGCAAGTGCGGTTTCTGCTGCGCAACATTTAGTGTTCAAACCTTTTGAAAATGTGGACTTGTTCTCAAAAGACACCA
This sequence comes from Cichlasoma orientale, assembly GCA_034780415.1. Taxonomy (NCBI): domain Eukaryota; kingdom Metazoa; phylum Chordata; class Actinopteri; order Cichliformes; family Cichlidae; genus Cichlasoma; species Cichlasoma orientale. The sequence continues at coordinate 352,553 of JAVDPK010002601.1, forward strand.
TGACAGAACTGGCTTCTCATTGGCACCTTCCCGATGGAAAAAGGGACACCTCTCAGATTTGTAGCCCTTTGTGTGCATACCTCATTGAGATGAAGAAAGATCTTTTTTTTGCAGCATGCGAGCTAGAAATGGTCAAAATACCTCAGCCATGCAAAGTCTAGACTTGAGTGACTTTAAAAACAAACGTGTTAATAATTAGTAAGAACATCAGGCCATCCAAACACCAGCTCCTAAAGTGCTAGAGCTCTACAGAGGGTTAACGATCTGATGAGAAAATCTCTGAAGTGAAGTGAAACATTACTGGAAACAACACAAAGATTCGGGAAACCAATAACAGAGCACATGTAACTCATCTGTGTGACTTACCTTGTATTTTAACATCAAACATCATTTTCATACAATGAATGCACAACGTGAGCATTAACCCAACACCTTCAGCATTAAACTCGAAGACTGTAGTATTTGCAGTACTGCTTTACAGTTAAAATTAATATAAACAGAATTAAATAACACAAAAAATTAATAAACGCACAATTATAACCTCCACATTGGCTCGGTTGTGTGTATATTAGCTTACCATGACCATAGCACCGCCTGCTTGTAAAGTAAAATACGTTTCATTGGTTCTTAGTCTCATTAGTGTCTGATATTTTTCCGTATCCACCGCAGACTAATGGTCATAAACTATTCTGATCAATAGCTATAAATTAACCACTCCGGTACCAATTATTCTTACACTTACACTCATTTTTCAACAGATGGCATTTTCTGGTTGGCAAGTTCAGAAATTCTGCCATCCGACTGGCAACACCTCCCCTGTTTATAACATGTATATACACAGTGTAGACATCTAATAAATTAGTTTAAAAAAACTAAACTAAATTTAAGCCCTTAAGACTTCTTCATAGTCGAGAAACAGCTTAATGCTTAAAAAAAAATTCTGATTATTTATGTCTGCATGCATGAATGCAATAAGAAAAAGTCGTAATAGCACGCGTACACAAGTGTGTTATAAATCATTTATTAAATGTGTATGATTAGAAATGCTTAACGAAGGGGGTCAAAGTGAAGTGTCACCGATACTTTTACGTTCTGTATACAGTGTTGGCATTTTGATTTATTGCAGCCAATCAGCAGCAGGATGGTTCACTTACCCTTCATAATCATGGCGGTTGTGAAGCACCCTCATGACAATGCAGGCAGCAACAGCGATGAGGACGAGCAGCACTAAAGCACCACAAACTGCTGCAACTATAACGGTAGTTTTGCTCTGAGGAAGAGACTCTGAAAAAACAAAGAACAGTCAGTGTGAGATGATATTACCAATATCCATCCATCCATCCATCCATCCATCCAATCCAAAGTTTGGTGGCAGTGACACCAGCCACAGTTTCCGGTTCATCCTGGGGGAATCCCGAGGCATTCCCAGGTCAGGTGAGATATATAATCTCTCCAGCAGGCTTGGAGTCTACCCCGGGGTGTCCTCCCACTTGGGTGTGCCCAGGTAAACCCCAAAGGGAGGCACCCAGAAGTCATCCTAACCTCACCAGATGCCTGAAACACCTCAACTGGCTCCTTTCGTTATGCAGGAGCAGCAGCTCTACAGGACTGTGCAAATGTCTTGAGCCACCCCCTCAACTTCTTGTACTGCAATAGACCCCCAGATTTTCTTATGGTCTTTTGAAGTTTTTCCTTTACTCCATTAATTATTAATCCAACAATTTGGGACTAATTATTCAAAAGATTAGTATAGAACCAAGATGCCCAAGATTGTGAAAAACACTTCCATTTCACACAAATACAACAAAAAGATTTTATCTTAACTTAATGTTTGAAAGTCTGCTGCTGTTATCTGCATAAAACATTAAAGGTTTTAAAATGGATTTATAATGGACGGCCTCTAAACACCCACATCACTCACTCACTCGGTGCCTACCATGTATAAATAAAGCTATGCTACTATAAATAAAAACAAATTTTATCCCCCACTCCTGGAAATAAAACCAAAAGCACAGATGGTAGTGGTGCTTATACCTGAGAATTCAGCAGTAACAAAGCCAAAAAATGTGTGACGATAAACAGAAACACCTGGAAAATACTTGTGCGTGTGTTTGCTGCTAGAATTTACATAAAATAT
>JAVDPK010002601.1:354789-398500 GCA_034780415.1 Cichlasoma orientale
AAAAATGTGTGACGATAAACAGAAACACCTGGAAAATACTTGTGCGTGTGTTTGCTGCTAGAATTTACATAAAATATCAAAAAGGTAAAAATGGATTGGGAAAAAAAAAAAAGGATTTCAAAATACACAGAAAAGATTCAGGGCCCACTCATTCCCTACACTTTGCATAAATACAGTTATGCTACCATAAATAGTCTAAAACTTAATCCCCGAGTCCTGGACATAAAACCGAGAATACAGCTGGGAGTGGTGCTCATAGCTGAGCAACACAAGCTGGAACAATACCAAGGCAGCTCTTTGTTAGCGCCAAAAGAAATTGTGGTTAAAACATACTTGACTACAACACACATCTTCCATTTTGGCTCTGTAGCGCTTCCTAGATACAGATGTTAGATATGAGGAGGTGCAGCTACACGCGAAGCCAAGAAGTCATCACATGCACATGTGGTCTTCAGCTGAGTGAAAACAAATAACAGGGGTGCAATGGTTTGACGTCTGTGTTGAAACAGCTTGCATTCATTAGGCCTTCTCTCATTAACTGATGATATTCGATGTACTCATTTTGTACCTTTAATGAATTTGACCTTTAAGTGACCAAGTTGAGTCATTTATGACCTCAAATGTATATTTGTCAACGCGCTGATAGTTCTAATCATAATGTACCATGCCGTGGACAACCCTGCTGCTTTCACGGATATCTGGATACTGTTTGTTGCCCAGTTACCCAAATACCATCCCCCCTGATAGGGAACAGAGTGTTCCACGTCCCATGTGGCTGCAAGAGGTGATCACACCCACTCGGTGAGGAAATCACAATTCTTGTGATCAAAATACTTGTGATTCCACCAGACCATAAAAGATGCCGTGCAGACTAAAGGCCGAAATGCTCCCAGTGGGATCTGAAGCTGTGTGAAAGAAAACCGTTGTATACGCGACCTCAAAGACGTGGTGAATTAGGCGGTATCTCGTTTTTCATTCTTGATCGGAAATTGCAACTTTACAAATTAGTTTGATCTGGACGACGAGAGAGGACAACCCAAACGTCTGCAGCAGGACACACCTGTTCAGCAAATATTACCTGCTTACTGTGGGACACAGCAAAGGGCTCAGTCTTTCCGTCACACAACATATAAGCGCGGTCTGTACGTGCACAAAAATGCCAACGCAAGCGGAAACCTGCTGTCAGGAAATACCAAAGGTAACCTCCTTTGCCTGTGACAGGACACTATAAATAAATCCATGACGAGCTGATCTGAGCTTGTCACAAAAGTAAAAAAAACAAAACATTTGAAACTTGAGCTTTTGACGCACAGGAATGACTTTTTCATACAGTTTATTCATTAATTATAACTTTGGTCACATCCAGTATGAACACCCAACATTGTAACATCCATCCACTTTCTTCTGCTTATAATCCTCCATTTAAATCTGCAACAACTGGGCTGCTAAAATGAGCTGTGAGCACCAGATAAATCTAAGCCTTTTAGTTTTTTTAGCAGCTTCACTGTGTTCGCAGGTTGGTCTCTAACTGTGTGCGTGCTGTTTAGTGCTGAGCAGGCAGTGCAGAGTTGGATTTTAGCACTTTTACTGCTGATAGCCTTTCACGTTTTTCACTTGGTTCTGGGAAATTTGGATCTAAGGTTTAGAGATGACTAACAGGGGATCCAAATGAGGTTTGCAGGTAATCCTGTTCGGTAGTTTGAAAGTGTGGTGCAGCAGCATTCTTAGATAAACTATTATGTAATCTGGGATTTAACTCGTTACAGGTGGTGTAATCGACACGCTGCGGTTAAAATGGCTGCCATCCAGTCCATCATGTTTGATCAGCCACTAGCAGAGAAAAGCCTCCTCTTTGCCTGGAAACACAACAGATTCAGTGCTCTGAGGCTCACACTGCTCTACACTGTGTTTTCTCACTGTCCAATCAGCATGTGTGTGAACAGAGCCCTGCTGAGTGGGTGAAAGCAGCTGACGAGTGTCTGGCCAAGGCCGCACAGTACCAAGAAGCATTTAAAAGAACATCTTTCATTTCCTCAACTCCCAACCACACCAACTCAACCTGATTTATTTTGTATAATTACTGCATTCACAACGTTTAACTTCGGTGCATCGATTTAAAAACGAATCTGATAAAAACTCACCTTTCAGCACGACCCGGAGCTCTGTTCGAGCCTGCGTCCCCTTCACGTCGGGCGGGTTCTTCACGTCACAGAAGAACGTGCCATTGTCGCTGAACTGAGTCGGACTCAGCTGTATCGAGACGTCCCGCTTGTTGATGTCCCCAATAAACTGCACTCTGTCTTTGAACTCCTCTTGTCCCGGGAATCCTTGCCCATTTGAAAAGTAGTAAATCTACAAGAGGGAAGGAAATACTGGTAAAAATATACTCATGTTATTCAGTTTAAACAATCAATATAAATGGGTACATCTCAGACCCCTGAAGATTCTCATCTATATCAGCTATCATGTCATCATCATGTTGCCTAGCAACAGGCTAACATGATCTGCTTTTAGCCTATACACAAATTCTTTTTTTTGTTCCCCTTAACGTGATTAAATAGATCAGATTTCCAATAGCATGAACAGGCCAAGCAGTACTGTAGCACGGGCATGTGCTACAAAATAAGATACGTAAAAATAACAGTAATCCCAGATAAAAATATAATTAAAAAGGACAAGTGTTACAAAATACAATAAAATGTAGAATAGTAAAAAATATCTCCAGTTACTACTACTAATAATAATATCAATAATAATTTGACAGTTTGATGAACAAAATCTCTGCTTTAGTAACTGAAATCTAAATTTCATAAACAAAACCATTATTCTGTGAAAGAAATAATTAAAATTTATCAATTATGAAATTAATGGTTTGTTTAAGCCAAATTTATTATATTAATAATATGCATTTTATTTATATTTTGTAATTGTAGGTTTCTAATTGAGGATTCAGGATTAATGTTCCTGTATTTGACATGAATAAATTAATAAATAGATATTTGGATAATGTGGCAAAAGAAAAAGATGTCCCTCATGTATAAATAAATGAAACACTTGGCTAAAATAAATCATTTTAAAACAAAGCTGATTTCCTTTGGCTGTGGCTGATGCTCTCGTATACAGTAACATCAGCTGTCATGAGACACCTACACACTGTACAATCTTCACTGCAGCCACACTCTGCAACATGGATCTAATAAATGTGGACAGGACATCAAGCATTATGCATGCAGACTGTATGATGATACTGAACCTACTGATACCGTCTGACACGCACAGCTGTTTTTCCATCTTATTTCCATGTTCATTTGCTTCGGCTCACTCACAATAACAGGCTGCATCAGACAAAAAAAAAAAAAAAACAAGGCTTCTACTGCAACAGCTCGACTAGATTTTTTTCTTTGCTGGATTCCCAAACAATGAGTTTTGCACAGTTTTACTTCAATTTATTTTGACTGAGTTTATTTTGTTTTCCCCACAAGTGCTGTGGTCAAAAAAGGCAGTCTGAATACAACAAAAGTCATATTACTGATTAATATTTTGACAGTAAAAATTCCTGACTTCTTCTCCAGATTGTCTCTTGATTACAAAAGGCTCTCCTTTAGTCATCTTGGCTGGAGCTGAACTAAACAGCAAGTGAGCTTGAGCTTGAGCTTTTAGGGTGGAGCCAAAGCACCCTGCTGTAAAGTAAAGATGTGCACTTGATTTATAACCAGAAAAAAACAACTTTGTAGCCAAAATGAATGGAAAAAAAACCTGTTTTGTCACATTTTGTTTTGTTTGTTTTTTTGTTTTGTTTTTTTATAATCGTGGAAGCCAAATCTAATGCAGCCAAATTCAATCTAAAATCTGACTGGGGCTCTGCTATAGCTCACTCAGTTGATGCCAAAGTTCGAGTCTGTCCTGGACTGTTTACCGCGTCATTCCCCTTTGCTTTCCTGCCTGCTCTCAAGTGTCAAGTTTGGGCCGCAAGCCAACTTTGAACCTCTCTCACTGGACAATGTTTGGAGTAAAACATCTTAAACAAAAGGAGGGAACATCTCAAACCTGTCCAAAGCAGCTCAGAGACAGCCCTGCAGATCCGTACATGGAAAGTAGGTCATCTCTTGATTGGTTTTTTGGTACTGAAACGCACGGAATTTAAAATGCATGTACCAACTACTAATTTTTGGCATCTTGCCATCCCTAATGACAACAGTTGTATAGTGTGTTTGACAATTTTGACATTCAGATTAATCACTGAAGATTTAAGATACCATAAAGACTTTTTTTTTCTTTTCACATTACTGCTGCACAGCCTTCTTCCTTCACTGAACAGATTCCTTCATCTTAGTTTTTGGTGTTTTTTTAGGACAAGTGCCATTTCTGTAGGAAGAGAAGTATTTAGTCTGCAAATGATGGGTCTGAAACATCAGAGAGATTGATGTTTTAAGATACACAGCTCGATGTTAAAACACGTTTCAAGTGTAGACTGTGTGTATGTGTTCTGCCAAGACTGCTCTGCAAATTAAAGGCCCTTCAGCTATGTCATTATATATACATGAGTCAGATCACAACAGACAGACAGGCCCCGCCCAGCCTGACTGGACTGTAAACAAAAGGATTTTGTAGATGGAACGTGATAGACATGAACTTCTCTTTTTTTTTTTGGTGTTTTAGTGTCTCAGAAAAGTATAAACTGATAAACTGACAGTACTGTGTGTGATTAAACATGTTCGAGTCAATTTACCGGCTGTGAGCCGGTGACTCAAATATAAACACTGCAGGGAAATTCTGCAGCTGAAAACCAAAGTCTAAGAAGAGATTTAGGTCGACAAAGTGCTACAAGAACTAAAGAGAAAAACAAAAACATACAAGCAAAATATGAGCACAGAATAAAGTGATGAAAGCAAACAGAAAAATTAGATTAAAACACATTTATAGCAACGTAATGAGAGAAGGTGGAGAGAGTATAAAGAAATATACAAACTGTACCAGATGTATAAATAAAAGCCTGGCGCTCAAACTGAAAGCCTACTGAAACCGAATCGTCACAATGAGTTCTAACCCTTCCCTCAGGGAACAGCTGAATCCTTTCTTCTTGTGTCACAGATAAAACAATCGCAGGAAAACATCCTGAAACTGTGGGAAACCTTACAACCGGCAGGGACTTACCACATATGGAGCTTTGGAGAACTGATTGTCGGGCTGACTCGACTGAAAGGACCAGGTCACCGAGGTGTGGCTGCTGACCACTTCGCTGGACTTGAAGGTGCATCGAAGGACCCCCGCGGTGCCGTTCTGTACCGTTACCTCAGGATCGGCGTGTATGTCGATCGCAGACGTGGGTTTTGTGACTGTAAGCACACATCAGCAGGGGTTCAGGCCAAAAAAAAAAACACCACAAGGGGCAGCACAGGGTCAGTGGTGGGACAAAGAAATGCAATCCAGGAAGTCCAGTTTAATAGATTACGGTGATCAAAGGCTTAACATCAGACAGCAAATCCCTGCATATGCTTTGGAGCAGAGAGCAAAGATGAACTGTGACTTCTGCAACCTGCTCGATCAGTAAAGATAATTCAGTCTTACACAAATTTACAGCAGTAAGCAGCTTAAGGACTAGAGCAGAGCCTCGCTCATTCTGTGTGTGGGTAAGGATGGTGCTTTCTCAAAACCTGACGCTGCTGTTTATTCAGTGCTTCTGTTTTACACCATTTCACATTTCTACATCTCCACAGTTGAATCGGTGCAGCGATCGCTTTGAAGTCTCTTTGAGCTGCTTTTCAGCTTTCTTGTGTGTTACCAGTTTTGTGTACTAAAAAGGACGGTCTTGTGTGTCCTCTAGAATAGAGATTTGTGTCAGTGTGTGGCTCTCCAAAGTTTCTGCTGTTAACTGGTAATTAGGCTGACAGTGCATTTAAGGAGTAGTGTAAAATTAATGTAAAAGTAGTGTAACAAAGTAAAGCGAGTAATTGTGGAACACACTGCATTACTTTTAACAAAAGTAATTGAGTAATGTGTAATACTCTTTTCCCCTTCAGTAATGACTCCCAACATAGTCTATAATACCTTCCCAGCAACAAAACCTGGACGCAATCCAAGACACCAAAAAAAAAAGTGTTCTGGAAGAGCAAACCGAAAATATTCAGTTTGCAGTAATAAAGGAGAATATCTGTTTGTAAAGTGACTAAACTGACTTCATCATTAATCAATAATTATCAGCAGAGTTGCTATTTTTGTGCCAATTGCTAGTCAGAAGTTTTCAGTCTCAGGATGATTTCTGATGATACAGGGAAGAACAAATATAATACTGAGCATGTTTTATTGGTGATCACATCTTGTTGGAAGCATGAAGAACATTTTTCCATTCTTTTTTTCCCAATGAACTGCTGCCACCGATGACGGACCTAATTCAAAGTATGAATCTACTGCCACAAAGTGCCAGCGGCAGCAGTATTATAGACCTGACAGAAGTAGCCCAGGTAGTGTTTTCCCTGGAACACTTAAGTAGAAGTATAACATAACTGCTTAACACTAACTTGACCTTGTAACTCTTCAGCAACCTGCACACTTTAGTCACATAAAATTGCACAAAATCCAGGCAAAATCCAGGCACTTTGGCTTAACTTGGCTTGATGAGCATGAGTGAACATGACACTCGTATACCATGTAAAAACTAAAACCGGTATTACTGCAGACAATATGACAGGACACGTCCCTACACAAGCTAATAATTATCAAAAAAGGATGGACCAATTTGCCAGCCAAACATCTGTATCAGTCAACTTTCATAAATTTGCAGGCCTGAATTTGTGCTCAGTTGAAGGTAGTTGAATACAGTTAGGTCACTATTGAGATTTCTTTGTTTCCATCACACAAACAGCACAACAAGAACAAACCAAACATCTATCAGCTCAGAATTTCTCAATTGGTGCATCCCCATTAATTTTTCATTTCACTAAATTATTCAAGTGTCCCTAATTAAGGAGATTTAATCCAAACACTCTGCTAAAAAAAAAAAAAAAAGGAGCTGCTGTTGTAGTAGTAACTTCTATTGTGAACATGCCCCAAAATCATAAATTACAGTCTAACACATTCATTCCACTGATCTTTGAACCCTTTTAAACTTCCTCAGTCTTGCAGTCCTGCAGAGCTGGATGTTATTTTAGTACTTATCGCCTGGTCTTAGCTGGCCTGTGTGGGAAAAACATGCATGCATGAGTCGCACAGTGCAAAATAAACAACTGAAGTGAGATCACAGCCAGTGAGACGTGTCTGACACAGATTTTAGTCTGACTTCAGTTTATGAGAGATGAGGACAGACACAGAAATTTAGCCGGCCACCTGTAAGACTCTTCAAACAATTTTAATGTAAATGGAAAAACGGACCGGTACTTTTAAAGTGCTTTGCTGCTCATTTATCCACTCATCCATTTGCACATTTGACGGATGCATCGAAGGCAACTTGGGGTTTGGTATCGTGGATAGTGGAGCAAAAGCACGTACCGTGGAGCAACATGGGCAGGCTTTCTCTGTGTTAGCTGGCTTGGAAATAACCTCACAGGTATCATGATGCTGATTATCAGCCGTCTCTGCTAAACCAGACTTCCTGCTTCAGGCGCTGCACAGGGTCTCATAAAAGAGGGCGTCTGACGCGTCATTGCACTCTTCTGTCGCACAAAATGGACCAACTGAGCGATGCCTGCTTCAGTCAGACATTATCAGAGGAACAGGTGACAAAGATATATATAAAGAAGATAAAATTACTGAAGATTTATTGATTTATTGAATTTTGGTGATAAATATCCTACAAAAAGACAATTTTCTGAATTTTATTAGTTGTAATTTCAGCAGTGTAAGACAGAACTGGGACCAAAAAAAAAAAAGAAAACCACATTTAAACATTTTCTGAATCACAAACTGAATACATGCACTGCTGTGACCTTCCAGCAATGTGAATCAAAAATGCAAACTCAATCAAATACAGCAGGAAGGCGATGCTGGTTGTGCTGGACAGCGCAAGTGTTTCGCTCACATTCAGTACTAAAAAATAGACGCACAACAGAAGTGGATTTAAAGCATGCGTGTGGCAACAAAGTATTACAAGGTTCAGCTTAAGGTAGCATCTTCTCACAAAACATCTGAAAACCACTGCTAGTGAACACTAAAATTTCTGTTGCTGAACACTCTTTTCAACTGATTTCAACCTCGAGCAACCACTCGTCAACCAATCGGGGAATACATTTTTCCCCACACGACCGATGGCTGCCAGATTGTTACCAACCGGTCTCTATACGTGTGTGACTGAGACCAGTGAACTCTTGTATAGGGAAACCTAGGGTCAATTCTAAACTGAAACTGCTTCAGACCAGATTAGACTGTTATCAGCTTAAGTTAACATGCAAATCTAACGAGTCAAAAAGAGTCACCTTCATGGCACTGAAAACTTGCTGTATCAGGTAATGTGATACCTGTTCTGTTCTTGTAGCTGAGAGAACGGAAAACTAATGTGACCCCTGGCAGCCTTAAACACAAAATCAGTGCCATTTTTGACAACTATATTTTCCTGTGATTTTATTACTTTACAGAGGTGACTGCAACAAATACTGTACACTGGAGACAAATAAATACAGCAAATGTTCCCTGGAGGGCTGTGTTGATAAAATGTCAAACACTGGCTGCACAGTTTATTAACAGCCTGTCCATAGCAGCTATGAGTGGGAAATGTTTGACAGGAGATTCACCTTTATGCCACCTTGAAAGGCCTTCATGCAACTATAAGCATATAAATCAAGCCTCTCAAGTATCAGCAAACAGAGACACGTGATTCCACAGCTTTCCCTGCAATCAGAGGATCTAAGAGGCTGAGTATAAAAGCAACAGAACAATAAGTAGCCTCTGCCTCCTGCAAAAATTTGATCCAAGTCTATTTAATGAACAGCGAGAGATTTAGACTCGGGGGAACACCACACTTCAAAAACAAAACAGCAGTACACAGATATCAGCTGGAGACAATTTCACAATAATTTATAAAACAATAAAAAAAAAAAAAAAAAAAAGAATTGTCACATGATATCAGTCTGGGATTCACCGTTTCACTTCTCCAAACTTCAGGATATGGCTATAATTTTTTTTTTTTTAAAGGCAAAGATTATCCAGGTTTAAAAAAAACATGTGTGACTGCTGCTTTCAAGATCCCATTTCACATAAACATCCGCTTCACAATCAAATAAGAAATGAACTATCAACTGCTCCATTGACTAACCTCCAATTTCACGCACATCCTTCCTAAAATGCCAGATCATATTCAGCCCGTAGAAGCCGAGTGATTCATCAATGCTATGCATGTGACTTGAAAACCGTTGGATAATGCAGAAGATGGCCTGTTGGTGTTTGAGCTGAGAATTTTAAAAGGCTGCTATTCATCATCTGCAGATCACATTTTCTTGTGCTTTAACCCAAGGTTCAGTTTTAGGTGCTGTGTTATTTTCTATGCACTTGCATGTGGTCAAACTTTATGAACCTAGAACAACTTGTTTCAGTGCTAAACCATCATAAGAGACATACCTTCCCATGAGAGCTGAAAATCCTAAAAGCTGCTGTTTTAAACTGTCTCGGTGATGTTAAATGTCGGATGGCAGAAAAAATCTCTTCAGCTTAATACCATAAAACCTGAAATCCTAATGTTCACTCACACAAACCTTATTAAACCATTGTTTTATCGATTATTAACAGCTCTTTTTAACCTTTTAAACATACTATGGTCCATTCTCTTTTAAAGAAACTACTTCTTTCATTAGGATGCCCAATGACATACAGATATACCTATGAGACTTAGTGATCCTAAAACCCAGTCTCAAGCTGGCACACAATCCTCATGTTCTTAACAGGTTCTGACCGATTGCTAAACTCTCACTCACTTAAAAGTTTCAGAAAAAGTGGTTTCAATGCATTTCAGCCTTTAAGTGTCTAAATGGCAGCTCTGAGGTTTTGGAGCTCTACAGCTAAAAGGGAAGAGAGTGCAATTTAATTCTTTTAGACATAAGCACAGTTTTTGATACAACCGAACACACGCTTTTGGCATTAATGGACAATGTGCTTGGTTGATTTCATTCATATCTTTTAGAAAGAACCTTTACAGTAAGAATACACAACTTCCCATCTACAGCTCACATTACCTGCGGTGTACCGCAAGACGCAATTTCAGGTCCTATAGTATTTTCCATTTATATGCTTCCAGTTGGTCAAGTTTTATTAAGTTTCATTGCTACACCGACATCACAGATGTAGTGTCCTGTGAGGCAGTAAAAGCTGCTGTTCTTAAATGTCTTGTCATGTTAAATGTTGGATGGCGCATAACTTTCAAGTTGTTATCACAAAATCTATTGTTCAATCCTAGAAGATGTAGTAAATCACTCTCAGCTCCTTGTACTGTAGATTAAGCTCCAACACTTAAAACTATCCAAGTAAAATAAACTGTAAGGCATTTTCACTGCAGCATTATTTTGATTAAAGTGTGTTTTTGACTGCTTAAGATGCATACCATGAGCTGCAAAATATATAGCACAGCATAGCAGCAATGTAACGTGAAAATACCGAATAAAATAATGTATTACTGTGTGACCAAACTGTGGGAAGGGCGCGTATATCCTTTGCATGAGTAAGTAAGCGGGCTCTTGGTCATTTCAATACGTGCCTCTCACTAACAGCTGCAATAACACGTAGTTACAACTCGAAGCCACTATTGTGCTTCCTGCCAAAAATACTGACGTAAACCTGGTTATCTAAAGCCAAATTCTGCACACACACAAAAAAATCATGCCCCTGCCGCTGTGATGCTACGTGTACCGTTAAGTCCACTATGTTTACTTCGTTATCTGTGTCAGGAAAGGGTTAGCGGACGAGGAAATGAGATGTTATCGCGGGGGCTGGAGGCTGTGTTAGTCCATTGCATGTAGATATACTATGCTGTTAGATTATGTAAATAAAAATGGATTTGTTTGCTACCTCGATTAGTACACGACAACCCTCGGTGACACGTAAATACCGTTGAGACACACGCCTAACAAAACGCCATTCAGAAATCAGCGATTTAACGGGGCTTTGCTTTAAATCCTGGTTACGCGAATGACAGCGCACGCTTTTGACTATTTTCCGCCTTAATAGAAAATTTAAATCAACTCGGCATTTGTCTTAAACACTCAGCGACTCTTGTTTCAGCTAAACAGCTGGTTAGCATCGCGACTTCCCACAGCTGGACCCACCTTCACTTTTCCGCAGGACGACGCGGCCAGGGGCGGCAGCCACGGTCCTGTACCAGACTCCATTCAGATTTTAGTGAATTTCACAGATTAAAATTTCTGTAACACTGTGTCTCACATAAGATGGGCTCTCTATCACACATCCCCGTAAAAATATTTCCGGGTGTGTTAAACATCGTCTCTCGCTATGAGTCTGAACAAAGGTGTGTTAACTCTTTTAGGATTGGGAATAGAGGTGTAAACGCTGCTAGCCTGCTAACCTGAGCTCCCACCTAAATAATGAACTCAAATTCAAATGTTTACAAATGGAAATTTAACCCGAGCTGGGCTTCAACACTCACCTAACACAACACAAAGCGTAAATCCAGTAAATAATATACGCTTGCGAATCGTATTTGGCCATTTGGACTCCATTATGTGGTTGTAAACAGGAGTAGCTCCTCCGTTTTTTTCCTCCACCCTCCACCGTCCTAGTCGTTTCTTCTTCTTCACTGCAGGTACAGACAAATATGGGTGCGGCTACTGCTGCCCCCACAGGACAACCAGTGAACTTCCACCAAAAGGCAGGAAACAAAAGAATCATTTCGTCCCACCCGGCGCTCTCAGTATCAGCAGTATTTTAAGCCTTTGTATCTTTAGTGAAGCCATACAGAACTAAGGATCCGAAAGAGTGGAGGAAGGTGCACACAAGTACACAATAGCTTATGCAGAAGGCGCAGTCTGAACGAGACAAGATACTGCAAGGTGGTGTCAGGGGAGAATGCAGCTGGGCAGCAGCAGGTGATGTCTGTAGGATGACTTTGGAAATCAAGAAGAGGAAACAAATGAAGGCAGAGGCGAGGATTAAATGGCGGAAGTTAAAGAAGGAAGAATACTGCGCAGAGTTCAGGAAGGAGTCGAGACGGGCTCTGGGTGGTAGGGAAGAGCTTCCAGATGGCTGGGAAAGTACAGCTGAAGTGCTGAAACCTCCAAGAACATGTGCAGTGTATCCTCTGGACAGAGGAAAGAAGACAAGGACGCATGTAATTTCTCACTTAGTGGAAACACAATTTACTGTCAGTACTTATTTATTAGTTCATTCTGAGGTCGTGAAATTTCAAACGTCTGCTACAAAAACACATTGTAATTCTATACCTATGTACGCTGATCACAGGAAGGCCACAAAATAGTTTATTTTATTTAAATGTATATTTATATATATAAAAAAAATCTGTTTCTCCCAGATATTCTTCCAGTCTCAGCTCTGGGCGGGTCTGCTGCTGTACTATTGCTCCCTTGTAGATCAGAGTATGAGAGCACACCCTGGATGGATCTATAGGTGTTGTGCTCTTGGTTGTGTGGATCAGTGTGGATGTCGGTCTTCAGCTCATCCTTAGTTCCCATGTGCGTTGCATATAACCTCTCTCACTGGGTGAGCTGACATAGTAGCATTCCATCAGTTCCATGTTCTCAGTCCTTGTCCATGTATGATTGATTGGTTGATTGATAGAATTGCTCCTCTAATTGGTTGATTTAGTAATTTAATTTTGTAATTACCAATTTATCTAATAAATGTGCTTTGTGAGTACTAAGTAAGTGTAATCTGATAATCTGCATTGATGAGGTGGTGCATGTGTGATTTTCAGGCTTATTTTTCATACTTCAAGACAGTCAGATAAGTCAGCTGATGGTGTGGTGACGGTGGCCTAAGAGCTACAGTCTAACTGACACGGTGGTGCAAAAAGCAATTAGACTCAATCTTGTACTTAAGGCAGCAGGGCCTGTGACACGATGGAGTACAATCTGCACACGCTGAAGCAGAAAGGGGAAAATCGTGAATCTCTCAGACAACTAACAGCTCAAATCTTTCAAAAAGAGGATGGGTTACCATGCACTCTATTTTAATCATCTTTATAAAATGTGCCTGCAGTAGTTTGGTTGAAAAAAAACTCTATTACTACACTTTATTACAATCCCTCCTGTGATGGTGGGATGAAGAGCTCCAGCTGCTCATAAATACATACTAAAAAGAGGAATCATTTCTCCAGGACATGAATGCAACATAATGCATAAAAGGAAGGACAGTAAAATGAAGAAAGGCTTATAATATCAGATGAATGATGGCGAGATATCTGCATTTTAATGGAAAAGAACAAAATCGTGTGCGTGGATGGAATTCTTCTGGAAAATCTGAAATGATATGAAGGCATACTATGATGCCCTGAGCGTTGGAGGAACTGCACCTCTCAAACGGCGAAAAGTATCATATATTTCGGGAATGTCCACACATACTGTTGGTATACCAATAAGAAAGGCTGGATTTCAGGAGGGCGGCACAGACTCTCACAGCAAGAAGGCGCTGGGTTCGACTCCACCGGCCGGCCGGGGCCTTTCTGTGTGGAGTCTGAGTGTTCTTCCTGTGCCCGAATAGGCTTTCTCTGGCTACTCTGGCTTCCTGCCAGAGTCCAAATACATGCATGCTAGGTTCATTATTATGTTAGTGATTCTAAAATGTGAATGTGAGTGTGAATGCTTGTCCGCCTCTGATGTACGGAGTTATGAGGGGATTTTATTATTGTTTTCTGCAGAGAAATTGTGAACCAACTTAAATTAAACTAAACCACGAGTCAACATTTTAGGTGCAAAGCCTCGTCTCTTTTTTTCTTGTTCTCCCACACCTCTAAAAACCTGAAACATGCTAACATTACGAGAGGGAGAAATATCATTTTACAAATCCCGTCAACATCTCACCTTTTTAATTGGAGGACAGTTTAAACTGATAACAAGTGCATTGTTTTCCCCCTGCATTTATGCCATCACAGAAACTCCACCAAAGAGGATCTGGAGCGTGTTTCAAAGTGCATGCTAAGCATGTCACCACACATTAATTTGCATGTAAGCCTCAAATAGATGATTTATCAAACTGTGCACTCGAGTCAGTTTTTAGTGGCTAATTGATAGAGAAGTGCCAAAAAAATAACTAAGCATTGATTCATCGCTTCTTTTTTCATTTGTAAAATTTTATACTGCTGCTGTAAAAACATGTCAATTAAAAAATAAAAAAAATCAGAAAAAATGTAAAATTCAAGTGCACTAAAAACAAAGCAGCAGCACACACAAATAAAATGAAAACACAATAAGGCCTTCAGGGGAAATAATATCCAGAATTCACAGTTTAAAGTTCAGTTTTCTGTCTCAAAGGCTGGCCAGCTCTCAGACCTCATCTCACAGCACACTTCATCCATCACAGATCTCAGCTCAGGACTTCGACAAGTACAGACGCAGGAAATGGAAGGAAATGTGGCACATGCAGGGCAGAGGAACAGAAACAGCGATCAACACGTCCTTACACCAAACAATGCTGCTGCTGCTGCTGCTGCATGCTCTGTATGTACTCTTTAAACTTCTTTTACAGTGGAAGAAAATGTATCCACTAAAGCCTCTGGGTACCTGACAAATTTGAGCAGCTTTAGTGACGTCTCATCCTAGTTTTACTTTTAAATAAAATGTTATTTCACACACAAGTTTTTGTTACCCTGGTTTGAACCTCATATAAATAAGGAGAGACTCTCGGTGATGGAGCGACTGTTAAATAACCATTGGTGGCGTGAAGTGGGCGTCCCAAGTTAAATTTATCTCAATTTTGAAAGTGAGGGATTTAAGCGGCTACAAATGAAGGTGTGGTAAACGCATGAGAGGGCTACCTACACACTCAGAGCCTGGAATGGCTGCCTCACATCAAGGTGGTCCTGGGTTTGAATCCACCGGCCAGCTGAGGCCTTTCTGTGTAGAGTCTGCATGCTCTCCGTGTGCTTGCATAGTCCCAAAGATGTGTGTGATAGGTTAATTGGCGATTCTTAACTGTAGGTGGTTCTCTCTAGGTTTAGTCCTTCTAAAAACTGGTGAGCTGTCCAGGGTGTACCCCCATCTTTCACTCCATGACAACTCTCATAGGTTATCCCTTAGTTGGATAAGTAGAAACAAATGGATGGATGGCTCTTTAGAATTCTTGAAAAGGTGCACAGATGGCATAGACACCAGTTACAAAGGATACTGAATTGTCCCAAAACCTCTGTCTGTAAAAATCAACAGTTTGGGTCAGGTTACGCTTGACAAATTTGTGGGCTGCATCTGAGATGAGACGTGTTTGTGGATGTCCCTCCAGGCTGCTTTCAAAGAGGAAACTGAAGACACACAGTTTAAATTTGGGAGCACACTTTCTGGCAGTTTACTCCTGAAAGGCATTTGAAGTGTTCACACTTTGTCGTTCACATCAAAATCACGCTCTTAACGCAGCGACTGTCACTCCACTTCTCACCGTCTTCTGTCAGTTTTCATGAACGCAGCACGATGAATGTCTTCCAGCAGCGGCTGTCAGAAAGTGGTGGCAAATATACCAGTGTGCGAAAAGCACAACCGCTAACAAGACACAGACAGAAAAGATGTAGACACGTGATACATCCAAACATGCATTACAACCACACTGGTTTTGAAGCATAGTGAGACTTTTAAAAGGGGACCCATTATGATTCTTTCAGACAAAGGATGAACAGAGGAGCTGTACCAAGGACCGGTTTTAGTTAAATAAGGCTTGTTCTGATCATCCAATCATGCAAAGTTACCCTGCTCGAGGATGTGCTTTAGTTTCACCCTAAAGCACATCCTGCCTTTTCCTCCTTTTAAACTCTAATAGGGATAATTAAACCCATCAGGAAAGTGTTTACTGAGGTCACCAACGAAAAGGACTGAAAACTTGTTTTCCAATTGACTTGTATAGTAAAGTGTGTAGTCTGCAATCTGTTGGCAAGTGATTGCTGGCGGTGTGAAATTGATTGCAAAGAGGGCGCTGCACTGAAAACCACCTCACGATTGCTTTGGTCGCCCGTAGTTTGCATGGGGGATGACAGCTTATCTGCAAACACTCGCAATTTACTCTGAGCCACAATGACACTTGAAAAAGTGCGACACAAACCGGAAATGGAGAATGTTAACATTTAAAGTAAAAGCTGCTCCTTTTGAAATGTGGAGGTTGCAGCGGTAAGGCACAACTTTTACTTTGAAGGTGAAAGTTCGACCAAAGCAATCACAAAGAGATTTTTGTTGCCACACCCTCTTTGCGACTGATTTCACCTAGCAACAAGCAGCAAACTCCTGCAACCGCTTGCCAATCAGTTGCGGAACACACATTTTCCCTTAGCAACCGAGTCGCTCCCTGCTGGCCATTATAAAGAATGCACGTTTAAAGTACTCCCACATTGGCTTCACTTTGCTGCTAGGACCATCATTTATATCAGTTGTGTGTTGGTTGTGTAAAAGCAGACAAAAGGCATTTTTACTGGCTGGTTTGGTGCTCACCATGAACGGCTGCAGCACCTCCATTTAGTTATTCCTGTTTTTACTAACTTTACCCGATTACACATCAGCCACAGGTCACTGACGGTGCTTAGAGAGAAAGACCCCGACACTTAAAGGTGACTTAATTTAATTAGTAGCTTCAGAGACAACAGAATCCTCGTAGTGATGAATGAACCGTTTCTTTACACTTTAGAAAAATCAGCCATCAGACAGGAAATTCACTCCTCGGGGAGACAACAGGCCTGCGGGCAATCGTTCATCATAATTTAAAAAGCCCACTATAATTTAAGATCTTCAGATGTACATTAAGAAAGTCAAAAAGGAAAACAACAATAGGAGCAAAGTGTGTGCTAAAAGCCATTATTGTCCTGTTTTAATTCTGTAATTTCCCTCCTCACCTAAACACCCTTTCACCTGAAATGACCTGAATTAACTAGTGTTTTTTAACACACTGAGAAACAAAACACAACTTTGAACGTGACTAATGTTTCTTCACTCAATTTCTGCAGCTTTAAAAACAAAAGGCGTCTTTTAGACACTAAGAGCATCAAACAGAGGGTGCTGAAGACGTGGAGGGTATTGCTCGCATTCTGTTACGGTCTTTGTTTTCTAATCCCAGTTAAATCATGTGCAAGTATTTTCCATCCTTCATCGTGTTGTTGTCGTCACAGGGTTAAAAATGACCAGAAGAGGGTGGAAATGTCACAGAAAAACAGCAAGAAAATCTGGAGGGGGAAAAAAAAAAAAAAAGAAAAAACACACAAAAGAACAAGCAAGAGGAGTGAAGAAGCGATTATCAACCATTCTGAGGACAGAAGGAGGAAAATTTATGCATCCAATTGTTTTCTATTAACCTGGAAAGACAAGTTGCAGATGAAAAGTGCTTCAGAGGACGACAAACCTTTTTGGTTGCGCTAATACAGACAGTCGTATCTACAGTAGAAACAAGACACAAACAGACCCACAGGGAGAAGGACCCCCGCTCCCTCCGTCCACATTTAGTTATTTACATTTCATCTTTTTTTAGTAGTGTTCTTCTTCATTATTCTATCTGCGGTGTGTTCAGAGACTTCTAATGTACACAAAAGGCCATGAGCTCCTCATGCCACGCCTGTCCTTGTCCCTCCGAACTCTTCCGGGGTGGTTATGGGGAGGGGGGGGGGGGGGAGGATAGAGGAAGGGTCAGGTAACATGTTACTGGGCCGGTGAAAGAGAAAGAAGGGGAATGAAAGTGAAGGCAGTCTTCATTCAGTGGTATCATGTGTCAGGAAGCTGATTGATGTCAGTCAAGTTGGTGTCATTGAGGATTACTTTGATTCGATCCAAGGAGTCCGCCTGTCGTATTCGCTCCAGCTGTACCTGCGGACACGAAGAAACATCGATTAATTATTTAATCGATGAATTATAGGGTGTGAGATCAGGAGGATCTCAGACAGCAGATCAGCAGCTTCTGAAATATTCAGACCAGCCCGTCTGGCACCAACAACCACGCCGCGCTCAAAGTCACTTAACTCACCTTTCTTCCCCCATTCTGATGCTCAGTTTGAACTTCAGCAGGTCACCTTGACCATGTCTAAACACCTGTGTGTGCTCAGTTCCTGCCATGTGATTGGCTGATTAGATATTTGCTTTACTGAGCAGCTGAACAGGAATACCTAATAAAGTGGCAGGTGAGCGTGTATTTCAGTAATCTCAATATTTTGAGTGTTTGACCCTGTAATTTGTTGTTCAAATCATTACGGAGTCACCAGTTCATCTATATTTTACTGTTAAATTGACAGTAACATGACTTAAACATTCTTTCTTTTTGTTTTTATCATAATTTTACTGAAACCAAGAAATTTGTTTTGTTAGAAGTAACAAATGAAGAAGTCTGTGTTCATGAAGTTTGTGTGTTAAAAAAAAAAAGTTTTGCATAAAAATGATTTAAAACCACGATTAATCAGATGAGAACATTTTTAAATATTCGTCATAGGCAAAGGCACAACAAAAACAAACAGTCATCATTATTCCTGTATAAAATATACTGGTGTCATAAATTTAACTGCTAAAACAGAGAGGTTGTTTGATGGTTAAATATGTGACACAGTGACTCTTACCATTACTTTGCATGTAAACTTAAAACCTGGTTAAAAAGTAGCCAAACCTGCCATCATACGCACCGCTTTCTTCTGACTGTCCAACTGTGTCCCTTCTGCTCCACAGTGTAATGAAATAAAGTTTTATGGTTTTACACTTTAACTACCTGTGCTGTCTAAAGATTTGCCTTGCGTGTGTTTTATTTATTTTTACTGGCTTACTGAAATGCTGCTTCCTTTAGGTTTCTCCACCGTCCTGTAGCGGCACCTAAATATGGTTTATTTTTTAATGCGAAATTGTTTTAATAACTCATTTAACATCCCGGGACATCTGGAAATTAGCCATTTGGAATATTTACAGTGGTGTCGCAGTTATGATAATGCAGCATCTTGTAGCATGTAGCAGACTGCTGGTTGCGACCACAGCTACAGTCGCTGCTCCCTCAGTTGTGGCTGCTCTGGCTCAAGCCTGCACCGCTGTGTTTAGACAGATAAGTCGAGCAGCTAACTCTCGAGCTCTGTGGCTGACCACAGCCGTGACAGGCTGCAGATCTGATAGCGACTGCAGCCAGATGATGACAGCCGTCCCTGCCACTGTGGCCGCTTTGTTTATCATGAATCTGGCTGTGACACGCTGACTACATGCAGCAGTTGTGCATCTCTGTGCAGCAGTGACGGTGCTGTACTGAACTGTTCTTTTTCCAGGGTGGAATGATTGCATAGCATACATCTTTAATGACTTTAAAAAACAAGAATTGGGTGCACAAGTTTCATTTCATTTTGGATTTTCTCTGATCCACACAGGGCCAAAAAGTATACATATAGGCTCAAATATATACATACACTCATAATTTTTTTAATAAAGGTTCTACAATGTCTTAATTTGGCAAGACCAAGGCCTACTAACTTCTCGTTAGTGATCATCACTGACTACAACTGGTAGTTTCTCTTTGCCAGCATAAAAATAATTTCTTTGACTCGCTGGATCGACGATACTCAGAACAAATCGAAAGTCCACGTAACTCAGTGAAGATCTAAGAAGAAGAATTCTAGAGTTACACAAATTGGGAAGGTCTCTTTGAGCCACTTCTAAACAGCAGCAGATTCCGAGATCATCAGTTCAAACAACTGAGTTTTTAAGTCTTGTTTTTCAGAGTGATTAAAGATGTATGCTGTGCAATCATTCAACCCTAGAAAATGAAGAGCTCAAATAAATCATTAAAAGACCCAAATTATCATTAAATTTCAAAAAGTCAATGTGACCCCCGAGCCAAAAGGTTTGCCCAGCCCTGGTCTAGCATCACAATCCTTAAGACCCTGCTGTTTTTATTTGGTCTGCTACCACGTTACCTGCTAATCTACATTCATCACAAAAATATGGATAGGTATTGTCTTCAGCTTCAGCACGCCTTCCTTCAGCTTCAAATTCAGCTAAATCTTAAGAAGCTGGTCTCACTACATGAATTTAAGATGATTTTAAATTTTGAGAGATTTTTAATCTCACGAGTCTCAAATTAAAAACCAACCCTGCGTACCTCGCTCGAGGCTAAAAATTCCCTCCACACCCTGCATTAATCAACTCCCTGATCCAGATTTGTTTGTCATATTTCCTTAAGATCATAATTTCATCACGTTATGTTTATTATTTGTAACGCGATGGCATGCAATGTCTTCTTTCCCCCAGTTTCTATTTCCAATTCCTCACACTGGCAAAGAATCCTTCCAAAAATTCCCAGAGCCAGATCTGGATCATCTCAAAATTGAGCAACTTCTAATTTGGGCTAAGCCCCACCTCTGGCTACATTTTCATCCTTAACTTTATGAGTAATCCTGCTGCAAACAAACAAAAGGACCTAAACCCATCAAATAATGTTTCTGGAATAAAGCTTCGTACACTCTCGCATTTTGGCCTTACAGTTTTTCTGGGTTGTTGAAGGTTGATCTAACAACTCTAATTGGCTCATTGTTGACCCGGTGGACATGAACAGGTTAAATACAGAATCTCTGCTTACCTGAAGGGTCTGAGAAAGTTTGACAAAGTCCTTCTGAACCTGCTCACTGACGTCCAGCTCGGTTTGCAGCCGCTGGGCTTTGTCCCTCTCATCGAGGACCTGACTTTCTAGTGCACTCTACAAGGACACACACACACACACACACACACACACACACACACACACACACAAAGGTATGTTCAGAAAGGATAAATGGAAGCAGTGATTAAAAGAAAGCACAGAACTGAAACAGAATCTTCACAGAAACACATTTACTGAAGAATTTCACAGGTTTACCTCTGCTTTACTGCAGTTTACCAGTAGCTGGATGTATTCATCTCATATACAGCCCCCTTTATTTTACATCAAACAAACACTGGGCCTCATAAAGTGTTCAGTAAACGACACTCTGAGGGTGAGATTATGCTGAAATATGAGCTGCTAGTGGCTTAGACGCTGAATAATCTGTTAGATCCTGACAAACAGAGAGTAAAATCCCACAACAGCAGGGTGGGATGTGACGATATTACTGAGCGAGTTAAAGTGAATTTTTGGACAGAGCTCGGTGTGGTGGATCAGCAGATAAATGTGCGTAGCGAAACACGGACCTTTGCGGTGGTGAGCTCTTTAAGCTGCTGCTCCAGGATGATCCTCAGGCCCTGGAGGCTCTCCAGTGTCTCAGTCTTCTTGGCCAGACTGCTCTCCAACTGCATAAACGAGGTAACGCACACATAAATAATCACATCTGATAGTCAACAAATTAATAAAGGCTTGTTTTTGCAATTAAGAAATGCAGAAAAAACATTGAGGCAGAGTTTATGAACCATGGCAGAATAAACAATGCATCGCAGGCTTCATTCATTGATTCTTGGCCACTGTAAATAACATTTGACCATTTTAAACACTCTATAAAACTGAGATGTGAACTTTATCGATCCATCGGGCACAGACAAACACCAGCATCTCAAAAACCTCCTACATGTGTAATCATGACTGCACAGATACAATACACACTGAAACATTTGTCTGATTAATCAATTCATTAATTGTAAAACCTCATTTGTCACCTACAGACTCGAGTGTCCCAGCTACAAAGATGTTTGCAGGACAGGTCAGCATGCCATACGCACAGGCCATGGCTGGACGCCACCCGTAACCCGTCCACATTACAAGCCTTTGGAATTGATTTGTTTCCATTTGAAGATGTGACCGAATGTTTTTGGATTTATAAATTACAGGCCACTAAATATTCTGGCTTAAAAGGGGACTTTTTTTAATGAGCCTTATTTGTTCTTTGAGATGCATTCATTGTGGTTAGTGCTGATGTACTTGACGACTATAGAGGGCTTCATGTGTTGATACCCTTTTTGGCCTCCTAGTCCAGCTGGTCTGGGTTTTGGGGATTCCTGCACCCCTATAAAAGATCTGCTTTTTCCATGAAATCTGTTTAACTCCCTGATCAAGGCATGTTTTTAAATTTAATTATGATGGTGTCTTGAGAATAAAAGGCATTTTAAATAGTATTTTTAAAAGAGAGTGCCTCGGAGTTCTTTGATGTTTAATACGTGTGTCCCTCCCAAAGAGCAACTCAAATAACAATCTGATTCCAGGAAGCGATCCTTCTTGAAAACTGATCCAACACAAACACTTATCTGGAGATTGTGTTTGCTGCATTTGTGATCTCATGAGGAAAACATCACCAGTTTGCTGCTAACCTTACTTTGTTGTTAACAATATAACAGACTATATCTGCAGGGTTTCCACCTGTGTATTATGAGCTGGAGGGACTACTGGGTCAAAGCTGACCCTCACCAGAGCCTGTGCATCTGGAAATCTTTTTTTAATATGTATTTCTGGGAAGTATTTTCTTTTGATACACAGTGCCGTCCCAAAGTCCTGAGGAAATGGGTGCAAATGTACCACGGAAATACAGTCTATAAAGGCAAAAACAAGTTTGCACAATTCCAAGTTTGCAAGAGCTTGAACGGCCATATTTGGTACGACCACTTTTAACTTCAACACAGTCTGAACTCTCTCAGGCAGCTTTCTTGCCATTTCTTTAGTCTTTGGGAGTCTTTAGGAATAGCTCTCCAGGTTTCTTCAATGACATTCAAAGCTCTTTTTTAGATGTTAGATGACAGAGCCTCCACTGTGTTTTCAGACAAACACTGACTCCATCCCTTAAATAGGAAACAGGGGATAAAGACGGTGTTTTGCTGTTTGAAGGCAGCCACGTAGCAGTTAACAGGATTTCTCACAGTTACTCCAGTTGCTGGAAATAATGTCAAGGAGTTTGGTGAGAGTGAGTCAAAGCAGCGAGGAGGCTTTATAAGTAGCCTCTCTGTGGGTTCACCTCTACAGGCGACCCCCTTTTTCATTTTAGTCATTTGATCCAAGTATTGATTAGTGCAGCTTTATTTAACAGGACAAAGAGAACGACCTTCTCTGTCCACATGGAGGTCTTTTTCGCAGGTACATTAAAAAAAAAGAAGAAAAAATCTGTGCACTTGTTACATCTCTACGTAAATATCGTGATTTTTTTTAACATAATTTGAAGCACATTATCGGAATCTTTTTTCTTCACTGCATGATAATTTCACAGAGGATGTACCTGTTCCTTCTCCGCCTTTATTCGCTCCAGCTCCGTCTTCAAACTGGAGAAAGACGCTGTGGGAAGAAGACATCATTAGAGGACCACGCGGCGCTCATCTGAATCTCAAAGCTCGGATATTCTCTCTGGAATTATTCCGGAGATCCCCGGAAAGTTATGAATAATGCAACAAAGCTGCTTTGCCCGGAGCTGCTGTGTGTGTTTTGCGCACAAATGAGAGCTCAACTAAGAAAAACAAACAACACAGACATGAAACACTCCAGCTGTTAATGACTACACTGACTCATTGGCCACTGACAACAGAACTGATACAAAAATCATCAATCAAGTGGAAGTACTTGTGTTTAAGCGCTAATCCTCATGGTACATTTTAAAGAGTGTGTACTTTCTTCACTCGAAATCTCCCAGAGAGAGAAATCTACAGCAACGCAAAGCGAAACATTCAGTTTCACAACCAAAACAGGACATTTGTTATTTTAATTTTTTTTTTTTTTTAGAAGAATCCAACACAATCACCTGAAGATTAATTAGTAACAAACCCTTTCATAATCTGTACATTTACCAGCTGTTAATTAACTAATACTAAATACATTCTTGGGTCTCTAAAGCGAAGAAGCTCGTCAGTGATTTTTATTTATTTTAAATTAAATGTTTTTGTGTTTTGGTCAAGAAAAGAAATCCAAATGTTCACCTTAGGCTCTCTGAACTTAAACATTAAATGATCGATTAAAACACATTGAAAAACGGAGCTGCCATAAGAATTTATTTGACTTTGGGTGCTGCCCTGGTTTAACAGTTAAGTGACTGAGCTTTTTTTTTTAGAGAAATGATGTGTTCGTGATTTATAACCCCATACAGGACCACTTTTTTAATGGCTCTATTTGTGTTTATTATACCTGCACTGTTTCCTTCATCTATGACAGATATTTTAAAATGTTCTAATGCCATTAATTATGATTTAAAGTTTTGTTTTTAATACAAAAGGGAGTTTGTGCACTCCGCACCACCAGATATTTGTCCTGTACTCAGCTGGTTTAGAATGGAAGTACTGCCTGAAACTGCATACACAGAGTATTTGGGTATCTGGGCTACAAATGTGGTCCTAATATCCCTGAAAACAGCCGGTTTTATCCACGGCCTGTCTGACTGACTGTCAGACTGCATGTACCTCAGGAAATCTCTGCTTAGACCTTCAACAAAGTTTCTAGAAAACTGTTCCCGCTAAAGGTAGAAGCACAACAAACATGTTTCAGCGCTTGAAGCAAAAACACACATTAGATCCAGGCTACGAAGGCACATGAAGAGGAGATACTAGCAAAAGTAAACAAATGACTCAACCAATCATCACTAAAGCAGGAGTTGCACTCCTTATAACAGGAAAAGTAAACGGTGGATGGAAACTACTGATGCGCCTACATGGTGAAAAAGGAAGGCTTCAAGCTCAAAGACGTCTTGCCTGTGATGTATAAAGCACGCCGTGACAAACTAGCAGCTACGCTTCATAAAAATCATTATTGGGCATTTTCCTTGAAATAATGTGATATAATTCTGAAGGGACAATCGCCCACCCCTAATACAGACCGACAAATTCACGGCAGGAAACATTTTTATCATTAAAAACATCACTATGATGCATATATATAAATACATGGCTTGTTCAGTTGAAGGTTACGCATCCTTTTAGAGCTGCACTCGACAAAAATATTGAACAAAAACAGAAATTATTTAATTATTATAAGGTGACCAGCAAACTAAAGCTCCCAACACTTCCAGTAAACTAGGCTGCGGGGAAGGACAACACACAGCAAGGTACATTTTCTAACAGCTGTTCGAGACAGTTAAGGCCTCAGTCACACAGGCCTGGCGACCTCTCGGCGACCATTTGGCAACCACCAATCACGAGGGGAAAATCTGTATTCCCAGAGTGGTTGAAAGTGGTTGCTGGCACCTCACAAAGAGATGTACAGCGAAAACCTCCTTATGATTGCTTTGGTTGTTAGCCGTTCCCTGTGGTCACCAGCAGTTTGCACGGACGACAACAACTTGCCTGCAAACACTCACAAACAACTCGTCAAATCGTAGTGAAGCTGAAAAGTGAGACTCAAGTGGAAACAGAACATTTGCCTTAAAGTAAAAGGTGCACCTTCTGAAATGTGTTAGTTGGTCAGGCACAACTTTGACTTGAAGGCAAATGTTCTCCATTTCTAGTTTGTGTCACACTTATTACAGTTTCACTACTACTCAGAGTAAATGGAGAATGTCTGCAGATCAGTTCAGCGTCTTCCATGCAAACTACGCCTATAGCAACCACTTGCCAACTGGTTGGAGAACTGGAGGTTGCCAGAAAGAGGCCAACTGGTCTCTAGGCCTGTGAGGCCCACATAAAAACACATGAGGGGAAAAGCATTATATTAAATACTGAATGCATCATTAGTCTGACAGCTAAATCAACACACACATAGGCAGGCAGTTAAAGTGAGCTTGTTCAAACTGCTTGTCATACCTTCCAGGATGTCTGAATGACAAATGGGGGAAAAGAAAAGCAGAGACAGAGGAGAAGTTTTAAAAAATTACGGTCCAAAAACCAAAATAGACCCCATAGATGACCCACAGGTGACTTAAATACAAGCTGATCATCGGAGTCTCACCTATTTCCTCCTTGCATCCCTCGATCTCCAGCTGCAGAGTGTCCTCCAGGTTCTCCTTCAGGCACTGCTCTGCCTGGATCTGCTCCTTCAGAAACAGGATCTCAGCTTTCAGCTTCTCCTCCATGTGATCGGCAGACGTCCGTAACGCCACCATGTCCTCACGCAACCGCAGCACCAGGCCTTGGAGCTCCTGAGGAAGAAATCAAACAACTTTACAGGCACATCTGCATATTTTAACTTCCGTAGCTTTACTGCATATTTTTCGCTGTGTGAAACAAACAGCGGTGGATGGAGCAGCTGCAGTTCTCTTTTCTTCATGTTAACACTTGTTGATCAGGTGGTTGATGAAGGAACTCCAGCTGTTCCCCAGTGAAGGTTTTAATGGTGGTTAAAGGAAAAAACGGCCTCGCCTCTTTGCGCTTGCCGTGTGTGTGCAGACAGACTGCACGTAAAACAAATGCTGTGGAGGCGTGGAAAAACGCGTTGGCGACGATACTCTTCGTGTCAAAGCGTCATTTTTCCATATGGCGGAAATCCGTCACAACAACGGAGAACTTTAATGCTGCTGATGTGGATGAAATCGAGCACTACAGAGTTTAAATGAAGCATCGAAGCAACAAATTTGTGTTGAGGATTGTTTTTTTTTTTTTATAATCGAATTATTGGATTTGCACTACAACCCTAGATAGAAGATGATTCTGGTATCAAAACACGTACATAAAAAAGTATATTTTTCACATGATGTAAAATATTTTGACCAGCCACATATCCCACATGGTGATGTGACCCTTGAAAGTTGAAAGAAAATGTACTTTTGTCCAGCAAATTATCAGAAAACTAAACATCCAGGGTATCGACGCTTGCTTCTGTGCCTCCATGTCACGGACATTGAAATTGGTGAAGTTTTGCTGCTGAAATGATCTGGATTCAGCCCTTAAAATTAAATAACTGGGGCTATCTTCTGCACAAATGAAGGTATGAGGCCTTAAAATTCTGAAAAAAATTAAATTTTGAGTATGTATTTTGACTGTAACTCTCAAAAAAAATGCATGGCTTCATAAAAAAGTGAACTAATTCTCATTAAAAAAAAAAAAAAAGATTTGGTTGATTTTATATGGAATTACCTGGTAGCCAAACACTGGCATGTAGATGAGTTTTCCTGGGGTCTAATTTGTAATATCAACACTGTATTTCTACCCTACTTTGCAAAGTATTTCATTGTGACAAGTTTTATAATTCTTATTCAGGGTACGATAAACTGCTCAGGCTTGTTCTGGTTTCTAATAAATTACTGAACTTCCTGGGTCACAGTTCAAAAACAATACACACGGAACACAAATTTCACCAAGTACGCATGAATGATTAAAACAGATATCTGCATATGATTGTAAGCTAACTTGAACACGTCCCTTGAGGTCTCAGACTTTTACATTTGTAAGTTATGTGACAGCCGGGAAAGAGAGCAGGCAGGGAACTGACTCGCAGCAGCAGTTCAGACGTCCAGCTGTCGAAAAAGGAGACTCAGCTGATGTGGTGCTGATGTGGTATGCGCTCAAAAAAAACACTCAATTATTGGGACGCCCCCTCGTTAATGGCTTCTGACTGGATGGCGATACAGATGTTTCCCATTATGGAGGGTTTTACGAGTTAAGACATGCTTTATGATTAAACGATGCAACTCTGAATCCAAGCAGTGGTTACTGCAAATTAACGAACGCAGTAATGGATACTCATGTGGCGTTCAAGTGCATAAATCTGCCTCTACTTTCAGTATCATGATGGTGAATGTTTGGGAGCACATTTGGAAATGAAAACCCACTGAATGAATTGCCCATCACATTAACATGATTTCTGGCATCCAACAGTAGCTGAAGAAGAATGCACACCTACTCTAACTGGAGGAGGTCTGGCAGATTTAAATGATCATGTTTTGTGTGGTTCGTTTAACCACCAACATATTGCAAATGTCACAGGATCATCAGCCTCCACTAAAATATGGGTCCACTCTCTTTTATAACACTGAAACGTAACTCCGCCAGAGGCTGAGAGTAACAGTGTGGGAGGAGATGTGTGTTTGAGGCGAGGGGGCAGCCCACGGACATGAAACAGATTCGTGTGTGTAATAGATTTTTTTCACCTCATCAGATCGGCTCAAAATAAGCAGTGCTGCTGTTAATCAGTGAACATGAGCTGGTGAAGCCCCAGAGGTGTTACCACCGAGGCAATTAGTCGAGCGCTTCACTGCAGGGATTACTGGTGTCAGTTTTTTCCGCTGTCTGTGGCGTGCGAGGGAAAAGGGCTGCTTACGCTGCGACAGCTTTTAAATGAACAGTTGACACTGCTGACCGAGAGCGTGAGGATGTTGAGGTGGCAGGACATTTTGCTTTTATATTTAAACCCCCCGAATGCTTCACCAGCTTAGACTGAAGCCAGATTATTTGCTTAAAAGTTGGAGAAGGCCGGTGTAAACGTGGAGGAAAATTCAGACCAGGCTTTAAGAAGAAAGAGCACGAGCAGAGTTAAATTTGAATATGAAGAGGCTTTCGTGAAATGTTTCCAACCTCAAAAACATGGATGACCAAGCAGCAGCATCCAGCCCATTGATTTATTAATAAGCTCCATCCATAACAAGTACTTAGCAAAATAAAATAAGGACTAGCATATGGGAGCATCTAAGATCTCTCTTGGTCGAACAAAAACAACTGATGATAGCTTCAGCTGTTTGCAGTTGGAGGGGATCATTTTACTTCTTTAGTCTCACTGTGTACTATTGCAATCCAACTGATTTCTTTCTCTCCACCTGGGTTCATTGTCTTGGTTGCGTGACCGCCTCTTTACCGCTCGCTCCAGCTCCAACAAGATCATCCTCACTGCTGTTTTATCATCAACTCTTTTGTTGAGCAGTACTAAGGCTGCTTTGCCCGACTCTTGTAATAGTTTATAATGTTTATAATATAACACGTGGTGCTAAATAAGTCTTACAGCCCGTGGCTGTCTATTTTTGGCCTCAAAAGCGACTGAAATGCTCGTGCTGTTGAGTCCTGCACCGCCAGTGTCACCTTTAGTAACAGCTTGTTTATTTCAGCAATGCTTTCTCCAATGTGAAAACAGGCAACTGACAGCAAGTTAATGAGGGTTTACTGCAGTATTTGCTCCACCAGTGAACTCATAACTATAACAGAAACACTGTCACTGGCATGAATGGGCCAGCAGCTGACCAATTAACTTGCCCGACATACTTTTTACTGACCCTGGACCAGCAGGCCACAGGTTACATTGATCCCTGCTAATGATCAGGGCTGGAAAACATTACCAAACCTGCAGCACAGTGACACATATATCCTTTTTTTAATTTTAAAAAAGTAGCTATTATTTGTTTCTATATTTATTTATTAACTACTTTCTTTTTCTGACCATCAGATCCGTGCACAGTGCACATACACACCAAAAAAAAAAAGCTCGTAAGTACTGGGTGCTGGTTTATGCCTCCTTTCAGACACATTTCAATAAGTTCCACCGAAGTTTTCTGGAACGGTGCTGAGGTTGTCTGAAAGATTTAAGCATCACGTACTTGAACAGTAGTGGGCATTTGGAAGTCTTCTTGCTGCTGTAGTTCTAAATGCAGCCTGTGTTTTCCCTGCAGACTCTCATTGTCTCTCTGTAGTCGACTTAGTTCATCTGCCACCTGCTCCCTCGACTTCAGCAGCACCGCCTGAAACAAACACACAGAATAAATCATCTCATCATGTGTCACTTTTTTTTTTGACTCCTGTCATATGAAACCAGCAGCCATTGAACATGTGAAGAGTGACTCACAGGCCAGAGCCACCTCCATCTAAATCTCCCTGCAGAGCTAATATTCAGCTAGGTGTAGCTTTATAAATGAATTTATGACAGTGAGACTTCTCCAGATCAAAGCCACAAGAAGCAAAAGGGATGCCTCTCATCACTGGAAGACAAGGCTGTTTGCAAAGTCTTTCAAGTTACTTTGATGCCTGTGCTGATGCAGAGGCACATTCATTATTGAGAATGCTTCTGTCTCAGGTGCTTCCTGCTTTTCCTTTTGGACAATGAGCTGAGAGAAGATATGTACTTTGCTTAGAAAAGCATTTCCCACATAGACACACAGATTTTTGCAAGTGTTGCACACCTCTGTACAGCTGTTGGTGTGTTGGTTCGATGTATTTAAATTTATTTTATGTGGTAGGGAAGGCAGCTGAATATACGCACAACAATTCTTTTCCAAAAAAGCAACCTGAAAACCCATTGGCTCGTCTAATGACTTCAGGATTTCCAGTTATGGATATAACTTTCCAATATTGGATTGGATTTGCATCTGATCCTGACTCAGAAAGGTAGCTGAGATATCAGTGACAGTGGAGTGGAGAGCTAACAGCAAAGAGACATCAGGGTGGAGTTATTTTATGCCTGCTACACCAACACCTTTTCTTTGTCGGTTTCTACGTTTTCTTAATTAACTGCCAACTGTGGCCAACACGATGGAAAAGCTCAGACAAGACAATGCTTCTCTCTCATTATGTTCAATGTAACACTTGTAGGAATCTTCTAGTGCACTGACAGCAACACAAACGTGCTGTCACCACCTCGAATATTATTATTTCACCTCACTTTCTTGTGCCTCTCGTCAACTCCACTCCACACACGCTGCATTTGTGAGGATGTGAACTCACCGTAAGACTGAGAGCAGAAATAAGAAACAAACGCGACCATAAATAACAGCAGGATGCAGTAAAGACGCTCACAGGGAGCTGAAATGAGTGGAAATAAATTAGATGAATAATGTAAACAGATATTACTTTACTAACAAATACCAGTTCGGTAGATTTATACTCTTGGATTTATTTATTTGTGAGTAGAGACGAACCAGTTCAGTTTTATCTGCGACCAGAATATCGATCATAATGTTTAACGCAACACTAGGCTCAACTTCAACAATGCTTTGCTAACATTGTAAAATACAATGTGACTACCAAATACACCTAAGAACGTAAATTTACTGAGTTTTTTATTAGTGAAATAATAAATGACAACAGGCACAATTTACAGGTTAGTTACTGCTAGTAACTAACAGGTTAGTCAAGCTTTCCTGTCACTGGTTGGCTGTAATTTCGACAAGTACGATCTCGACCTTGAGCACAATTTGGGGGGAAACCCATTAGGTGATCATTGTGTGCAAGTTTCACTAAAATCTGACCAATAGAGGAGGAGGAGTAGCGATTCTTGTAAATTGTGGAGGGGCGGCTGGACACCTTGCCATAGCATGAGCTCATCTGTCCTCCAGCCAGATCAGCTAAAAATGTATTGTATTGGCATCACGCTTTGTAGGTGTTTAATTCCAGTTCAAAGTGAGTCACTAGGCTGCTGCACACTGCTGTCATTTACAGTCACAACAGCTTCGCATTTTCCTGCACATCATCACACGCATGTCGGCATGTGGAGCTGACAGAGACAGCCAAAATGAAATCATAGTAATCAAGCTGACAACACGATCTTATGTTACCATAAGTGTAATAAAAGCTTTACAAAGCTTCTGCCTCTGATCAAACATAACGAGAGGATGTAAACGAGCGAGCCAGTCAAAGAAAGGGAGAGAGAAAGCTTCATTGTTTGCTCTTTTCAGTCTTGTCATCTCACTTTGAGCACAGTTTAAAGTTAAAAAAAAAAAAAAAGTTCTGCAAACATACAAATAAAAGCTGCTGCTGTAGCAGGCGTGAAATGCCACCAAACTGCTGCTTTTGCAGCTGAACAGACGGACCCCGAATGGGCACGCTGTCACTGATATCTGATCCAGGTTTTTGGGCCACACTGGACGAATATCCGATCCACACATCGGACCAGTGCCTCTCTATGTGTCACATTTTATTTTGTAAAGTTAGTAAAGCCATGTTCCTCACAGAGGGGAATGCTGCTTATTCATTTAACACTGGTATCAGATTGGTAATTGGTACCCGTGGCCAAGGCATCGGTACGGTGTCAGAACTGGAAAAAGTGGGATTGTGCATCCCCGTTTCCATTGGATATCTGGTTCAAGACTTCCTTCAGAAACACCTGAACTAATAAAGTTAATAACAAGCTAAACTATTACTGGACATTAGCTGACGGCTTCAAAATTTCATCGTGCAAAAGCAACCTCTCTTTTTACTGTTTACTTGCATCTGACCAAAGCCTGCTCGATTGTGATTGGTTAACAGTACTCTGATTATATGTGGAGACCAAATGAAAAACACTCTAGTACCAAAAACCTTGCCCCTTGGCTACATAAACATCATATGCAGACATTTGTTTATCATTCAGGATTAAACCAGGTATTTAATAAGCCATTAGGTAATTAACTGATTAGTATACCTTAAACATTGTCATGTACTTCAAAAACATGAACATTTTGGTGTTAAATATCTTTGGGTTTAGCAGCACTGACTGGACAAATATCAGCCCTTTTTAGCATTCAGTGCTGACAAAACACATTTATTTTACTTAGTAACACAAACAGCAATTTCTTTAGCTGTGCACTTTTGCTGCGGTGCAGGAGCAAATTTTTGACACTGAAGCAAAAGATCCTTTAGCCACGAGCTCCCTCACATCAGCAAATATTTGTAGCTGGGGAGGAACAGTGATGATACTTGTGTAGAGGCAGACAAATGCAAATCCGGACATTAGTAACTCTGAGCTGCAATTCAGTCTGGCAACACGTCGACTAAGTGACCCAGAGTCTGTTATCTGAGTACTTTTTTGAATACGCGCAGACTTGCCAGAGCTGATATTAAGATACAGACACAGCTGGCAGGGACAGGCAACACAGAGCTAACAAATGAATATGCTTGTCACCATCTGTTCCTGCGTGTTCCTCTTAGCGTCACTGAAGGCCTGCTGTAGTGTGCTGAGCAGCATTTCTGATTCCTGGACTCTCTGCATGAGGGCAGACACCTACAACACACACACACAAAAAAAACAAACATCAGTAAGACAGAAGAAAGCAGGCCACAGACATGTGATACTTACGCACACACTGCAGTTGAAGCGAGAGCCTCTGGGTTACAAATGACTTCAGACAGTGAGATCACTAGCTCAGCAACGAGTACACAGTTCGTGCCAGCGGTGCTCAGTGCTGCACCGCTGTCATGTGTTTAAAATTAACCTCTGGTCTGGGATGTGACAAAATGCATTCACGCACTTTTTAGAGTCTGTGGTCAATGTGACAAGCTCCATAATGACAAACTAATGAAGTTCGTGTAAGCATAGCACAGAAGCAGCCCGCCGCTCTCAGGTGCACTGCAGGACGCCTGCACACTGTAATCAGATCTCAAAGAACAAAGGGGAAAACAAAATAATTTCCTCATTTCTTCCCGTGAAAGAGCCGCCTTTTCTACAGACTGCGTTTTTTTTTTTGTTTGTTTGTTTTTTTAGAAGTAAACCCAATAAAACACCTTCATACCGAAGGCAGAAACTGCATTTCCATGATTGGAGACACTCCCTGAAAAGTGCATTCAAGTGTGCAGAGAGCACGGCAGCACACTTTGCTGAAATGATTTCCTGGAGGCCTGAGCTGCACCCTGGGGTGCACATAGCAGTAGCGTTGGATAAGAAAGAATCCATTATCACACATCATCTGTGGGCAAGTTGGCAGTGCGTTCGAGGATATTAACAATGACGGCCAATCACATCCGCTCCACTCATCGCTTAAAAGCTTCCCTTTTCCCAGAATGGCACAGCCAGTCTAGTAACGAAGCAGATCCTGGGACAGCTTTTCTACATTACCACTCTCCTATTTTCTTAAAGGGCAAGAAAACTGTCTGGACTAATGACATCTAACGATGTGTTAAAGTTTTCTTTCTACAGAGTCTGCCTGGTAACATGGGTGGAAAATCTTAGACTAGAGACAAATTTGGTAAGTTGTGGCAAAGTGTTTGTAAGGCCAAAATATGCAGAATATCTGAAGGGCTGTTATTACTCATGAAGCATGGATGAATACTGAAAATCTGCAGTGGAATAGTTCAGAGTGAATGACAAACACGCTGCAGCTTTAAGAACAAAGGAAATGTTGCATCATCACTAATTCTAACACTCAACAGGTGACTTCCTTCTGCTGCAAGATAAAAGTGCTTCCTGTCAACACGCTCCATAATCAATGTATAAACATCTCTTCCCATGTATATAGATATAGTTACAGAGGCTACTCAATCATGCAATAAGGAACAAGATTTTCATTATACACTGAAATTAAAATAAACTCAAATCATTGATGATTCTGAGACAGAAAAGGGTGAAGGCTGAAGGATGAGTTGCTGCTTTAAGTGGAGTAGTTTAAGTATCTCGGGGTGAGGGACGACTGGAGCGAACAGTCACTGCGGCGATGAGGACTCTGTTGTGGTGGAGAGAGCTCAGAATGAAGGCAAAGCTGTCAATTCATTCACTGGTCGAGCTACATTTGTACCATCACCTGGCTACAAACTCTGGATCCCGAAAGAATAAAAATCACAGATTCAAACTTATTAAAGGCATTTTCTGACATTTTATAATCTAAATATCAGATAAACTAAGAAAATTATATTGAGAGAAGAAGTGATGGAAAAAGTATGTCACAGCTACCGGTCCAGCAAACCACCAATGGGCGCTTGAGTGTTAAATCTTAAGTTTCCGGTTACAGCAGTGTGAAATCAAAGCTGCAGTCGCGGCTCTGCTTCTTATCGCAGCCACAGGAGAACTGAAATAAAGAGGCAAAACGCTTCAGGTTAAGACCTGTTGGAGAGAAGATTACCCATGTTGCTGTTGCCTTGGTAACAGATGAAAGAACTGATGGAGATGGATACATAGAGGCACAGGTATATACGATTTTTTTGGTTAATAGGGTGTCTACAAGTATACAGAAGTTAAACTGACTTTGTGTAAATGCAGTGAGGTTTATTTTGTTAGTAATGTATATCCATTAACTACGACAACAACAGTGAGTATGGGTGCCCTGGATTGAGCAGGTGCATGGTGCAAAACTGTCAAAAACTGTGCTTTGCAGTTTCGTTGCCAGTTATCTCTCTTCCCACTGTGGCAAGTCATCCAAACATCAAAGCAGTGCTGATGCGAAGCTGCACCACCTGCACACAGATGGTGCCCATTTAATGACACAGGAAGTTGACACCTTCACTTCTATCAAAACATCAATATTAGGTACTCGGTTTCTTTTCCACTGAGCCAATGCACTACACCGAGGAAGACGGCCTTTTAGAAAGGGCAAGTATAAGCACAGTAACCGAGTTTTTGGTGGTGACGCGTGTTTCTTATTTCTGCCACTGTTCTGAGTGGCAGCCTGTTTCAGCAGCTCAATTTTTACATTTTTTATTTTATTTTAATGACTATCACCTGATCAAGTCGATTTTTGTTGCTCATCGTGTTTAATCAAAGGTGAACGGCTACTTTTTTGCTTTGCAGGTTTATGAAAAGTCTACTGCCCAGTCCAACTCTACTGCCCAGAGTGAGGCTCGCAATCCCAGAGGAGCTACGAAGGAGACACCGAGGTTTCGAGCAGGAAATATGAAGATACTGATCTTTTTTTTTTTTTGGGGGGGGGGGGGTGAGTCCTGGGCATCAATGCATCATAATGTGTTTCACGGAGATGTTGCTAAACTCACACTTTTTGGACCACGGTGTGGCCGTACCTGGCTTCAGGGCATTTTCCTGATAAAGGGAGTTTTTCCTTCCCACTGTTGCCAAGTGCTTGCTCATAGGGGACGTCTGACTGTTGGGGGGTTTCTCTCTAATATTGTAAGGAGTTTAGCTTTAAAAAAAAAAAAAAAGCATGTTGAGACAACAGTATGGAGCTATATAAATACAACTGAACTGAATTATAAATGGTTATTTCTTTCATCTCGTGTTCTGTAAACAGCGGTCAGTTATTTATTATCTGGCTCACTAATTTGTTTAAAGTCAGTGTGACCTGCCAGCATGTTAGGTTAACTGGTAAGTCTAACTTGGCCGTAGGTGTCAATGTGAGCGCGAGTGGCCGTCTGTCTCTGCTAGGCTCCGGCCCCCTACTGCGACCCTAACTGGAAAAGTGGTTAAGAAAATGTGTGTATGGATGGACAGTGTAACTTAAATTTTCCAAGAATGTTATCTTTTACTATCAGAATGAAATGCCCATTTGCTTTTTCCATTTCATTTGAGTTGAATCAACACACTGTTTGGATTCCTCCATCAGCAGACACAGAGGTCATCCAAATGACTGTTGAGGTGGTAAGTAGCTATGGATAACAAATGGATAACATGGACCAGGAAAAGGGAACAGGAAAGGGAACAATAGCGAGTGGAGTTTACCACAAACAGGAAGAAGTGTGGAAAAAACTTCAATGAGCAC
Organism: Cichlasoma orientale; assembly: GCA_034780415.1. NCBI lineage: Eukaryota > Metazoa > Chordata > Actinopteri > Cichliformes > Cichlidae > Cichlasoma > Cichlasoma orientale. The sequence goes on from JAVDPK010002601.1 coordinate 391,055, forward strand.
AGACAGTAGCTGCAGGGGGCCATTTTCGATACAAAGAAGTTTTTTTTTTATCTATTACTACTTCTGTATTCTTCCCAGTGGGGGTTAAGCTAAAGAAATTTTTTGGCACTACCTCCCGCTGATCACACACAGCCACAACATGAAGACATGGCTTCGCAAAGCTCGGCACAGCACCAGTACCATGCTGGGACCATTAAACTCAAAAACATTGACAGACACACACACACACACACACACACACACACACGGAAGAGTACAGCTGGAAATCCAATGAAAGTAATGTAACTTTGTACGTCAGTGGTTAGAGCATGAATCTGAACTGCTTATATGTATTTCAGCAGCCTTTAATGATGCTTATTTGCAGATATTTAAATGTGGACATCCGCCAAATCTCTGCTCTGCTGGTTTTGTGCCTGAAAAATAATCCTCCAGACTCACACCAAATTTATCCGAAGAATGCACACACAGCTAAAAGCAGCTCAAATAATAAATCAAATTATACTCCAAATGAATGATTTGCCTACAGCAATTACTCTAATCACATCAACTCTGACTTGAGTATGGCCCACTGGAATAAAAAGTGGGGGTTTAAAATCCACACTGACATCTGCATCAACGGAACTGCTTTAAAATTACTAATAAAGTCACCAAATCCCGACCTTAACAGCGGTTTCCTCGTTGCCTGCTTTGACTGAATCTTCCAAATTCTGCTTCTCAGTCATCGTCCTCTCCAGCTGATCGTTGGCCTGTCGTAGCATCACCTGCAGCTTCTTCACCTGGAGGACAGTAAGAATGGAGAACCCCTCTGATGAACATTTCAAGTCAAACTGTTCAGCTTAAATATTTGAGTGAAAAAAAAGACCCAAACCTGATCTCTCGTCTCGGCCTCCTGTCCTTGGATGGCCTGCAGCTGCTTCTCATAGTTGGAGCACATGTCGCACCTTCGGCCGAGCTTCCTGCCGGCGTTTTTCAGCTGGCAATAGATGAACAAGAAACCCATGTGGTAAAAAGAAAAGAAAAAATACTTAACAATGGTCAATAATAATGCTCAACTCTAACATGTGACAAAGGCCTTAAAAACAGCAGACTGGCATATTTAGACTTTTTTATGACTGAAAATCATGAAAAAAATAGGCTGTGTTATTTTGACAGTTAATAAAAAAAAGGACTCAATACTGGAAAACCCATGTTGGTACTATTCATTCAAAACTAGGCCCGTTTCCTCAAGAAAAATATCTGCAGGATCTTTGGATTTTCAGCAGGTGTGTGCTTGTGTGTCTATAGCCACTGGTGTGGTTGCAAACTGACAAATACCTTATTATGAAACCCGATAGGGGTGCAACAAAGCTGCAACTGAGACCAAAACCACAAAAACTGACAGTAGTTTGACACGGTTGTTTAACAAGTAACTGTCAGAGAAACGAGCCGGCCATGATGAAAGATTATATACAGCCTATCAGGTGAAATCTTTTTGTCTTATAAGTCAAATTATTATCCTAATAATTTATGATAAAGTCACATGGGCCTCTAGATGCACACAGCTACCGTATATTTGGCAAGAACTCTGTTTTAGTTTCACTTTTGGATGGTTTTAAAATGAAAACATCCTTTTCTTCGTCTTACTCAATACCGAGTAAGCTCAGTAATTCCATGATAAGGTGGCTTTCTGCATATTAAGACGTTAGAGAAGCCCATCCACGTATCTTAATTTAATCTTCCCATAGTTATACCCATGCGCAGACAGTTAAAGCAAGCTAATCTGAAGACTGTCAAGGTAGTAAGTGAACGGGAAATACACCGGGCCACCAACACATTATACCCACAGGAGCTGCTCAGCCATGAAAACACATGCCATGAAGCTCCGAGTGCAGTTTTTGTCCTTAGGTTAACATCATAGGAGGTTTGGAACTCTGCAGCTATTGAGTGTCTTAAACGGAGACACTATACAGACCCAAAATCAGAGCAGTTCAGCAGATCTCACAGATGCGAAGCGCCAAGTGCTGAAAAGCTGGTCTCCTCCTGCTTCACTCCCTCTAAAAACCAAAATAACAGAAGCTACTTTCAGCTGTTCCCTTATTCACATGGGGTCGCTTCACGGCGGGTAGCTCCGCATGTTTGATTTGGCAGATTTTTACACTGGATGCTCTTCCTGACGCAACCCCAAAGGGATTTGCCGGGGATCTTCCGCTTGTTAGGCAACTGTGTAAATGACTACACGGAGCAACCACAGAGTGACAAACTCATTAAGATCCTTAAAACATACAAAGCTGGTGAGACGGTCACACTACTAAGAGCCCTTTTAATGTCATCCGATATTTTCTGTTTTTGTTTATTTAGCTACATTTAGTCAGACATTTTTTCCAGTTTTTTAAAATTATATTCAGCTTTTATTAAATTAAATTATTACCATCATGTTACTTTCATTACATTTTAATTCAATTTTAAATTACTGAGCTCTTTTTATTTTTGTCATATTTTACTGAGTTACATATTTATTCTATTTATTTAAGTTTTTTTGTTGTAGTCTGTGCATTGACTGTTTTAGTACAGGAATTTCCCAAGTTTGGGGAAAAATAATCTTATAATGTTAACAGCCTCTTTATGAAGAAAAAAGGAGGAAGAATTTGTTTTTCCAAATGTTTGGGGGGGGGAAAAAAAGAGTGGTCAGGAAGTAATAATCATAAATTGTAGTAAAACTTTTACCCTACTGTGTGCTGTAAAAATGTTATGTGCTGTCATAACTGTTAAACCCTTTGAACCACCTTTGACCCCTGCAGCGTTCAGACCATTTAAGCTAAGCTAAAGCCTCGGGGATGCACCTCTTGCTGTAGCAGGTTCCACTCGCTGTCGCTGACGAGCCGGTAGCCTGTAGGCGGTAAGTAAGCGGTGTCTGGGGCGTGAGAGATGCTGGACAGAAGCGATGCCGTCTCCTCCTGCTCAGGGGTCATGGCTTTGATCGCCTTCTCCTGGTCTTTAGTCAGCAGGAAGTGACTTGCCGTCAGCTTGATTGAGCTGATTGACGCGGTCTCTCCAAAACTACTGTCTGTCACCCCGCTGTCGGCCCCCACCAAGGGCCCAAAGTCCGACTCGTCTAAGTGGCTGGCTGACTTGGCCTTGTGGTTCTGGCCGCCGAGGCCCTGCTGGACAGACAGCGAGGAACCGAGGCTGTCTGTGGACTGAACTCTCCGCAGGTTGTCCTTGTAAGGGTCCATGGGGCTGCCTGTCACCACCTCAGTGTCTAAAGAGTGCATAGAGCCGTGAGCGCTGTGGTTCACATGGGGCTGGAAGAGAAAGAAGTAGGTATCCTCAGGAAAATGGTATAATTTCAGGAAATAAAGGAAAAAGTCTTTTACAGTATCAGATTTAATTTACTTTTTTAAGCTGGGCAAACTGCTTTAATTCGTCTTTTAAAGGTAAAGTGTGGAGTTTATCAACTATAGTAACACTCAGAAGTTTCACACTACTCCTGTAAATCACCAAAATTAAAAGAAAAAAACAAAAACAGAAATTTGGCAAAAGAAAATGAATGAAAGTAAACTACTGAATGGACAAGCCCATGTTCAGAGTGTGTTACAAATAGAGCGCCCTCCTTTCCTTTACAGTAGTGCAATTCTGTTCCTTCCTAAAGGCCTAAACTCAGTCACGGTTTAGTTCAGCCAGAACCAACGAGATCAGGGTCAACAAGATCCATCCTGAAGTCTTAAAAGCTTCACTTATGTGAACCTGAAGAAACAAGTATCAGGCACGGCTTCATCTAATCCAACGTGAACCGCGAAAAAGTCTGAAGAAGCTAAAGCTCCAGCAGCACTTGTAGTACAAAGAATAACGTTACTGCTTGACTGACATGTTTCAGCCTGCTGCCTTCATCAGCATCATATGTGAACGTGTCAAAGGATCAATGATCGCTGCCTGCAGCTGCCTCTCGATCACCTAGGGTCTGCTTTCAGCAGTGTGCTGATTAGCAGGGACCAGTGGAAAAACAATGTGATCCCCTGACCACCTCCGCCTCTGTTAACCCACATGTATTTTCTTTTCATTTGAACTTTAACATCTTTGGGACCATAACATCCAATAAATGCACGATGTTTGATAAGGTAATGAATAATCATTTTTGATAATCGAGCAGCCCCACAGCGTGGACCAGTCAGCTGGCACTTTATCCACTGACTGCTCCAACAGTAAAAAGGAAAAAAGACAAGAAGAGCCACAGAGTGCGGCTAAGATGCTGACTGTATGTGTAAGACCATTTCCTAGAAGAGCAGCCGGGCTGCAGCGGGTAAAATGCTGCATTAATATGAAGACAAGTTTTCTGACAATATGACAGATTTTGGAGGAATAAGCTCAAACTGCTCGAGCTTTAGACAGCTGACATAAATTTATGAGATCCAACAGATTCTTTCCAAAAGCAGATCAACTGTTTGTCACAACTCCTGAAAACTGTGAAATGAAAACCAAACTCGGTGTCTGCCCAGCTGATGTAGCTCAAAGCCATAAAATCATCACATCACTGCAACAAGAGTTGTAATACGTCTCAGTTAACATGTTTTTCAGGTATTGTTTTTCACCGCAGAGAAATAAAGGTATTATTTTCAGGTGAGACCAATGATTTTTGTTTCCAGTTTAGGACTGATAGAGACGCAACACACAAGATCATAAGGGAATGTGACGATGGCTCAACGTGAATGTAATATGGTATTAATCCAATTATAGGCTGCTCTGTGGGGACGTATCAGGTTACTCTCTGCTCTCACCTCCTCGACGCTGAGGCCGAGGAATAAGTCCTCCAGAGGCTCGGTGTTGTCTCCTCCGTCCTCCTCGTGCAGGTCCTTCACTTGACTCAGACGCTCCTTTTCATCGTCCTCCTTGGATGGAGAGAAAAAAAATGTTTGGTTATACATTTCCTACATTGAATAAATTCAACCTCAGTGGACACCAAAGCAGCTCAGGTACGAGGCGTGAAACCCATTATCTCTTTTTCAACATGGTGCCGGTGCTGGTGCACAACCGGTTTTGCTTTTGTGCATCATGGTGGACGGAATCTGAGACACAGTGGTGAATTTCTTCCTACAGCAACTCCCAACAGTGGTTCCAAGTTTTCACCAGCTTTGTGTCCAGTTTTTGGCACTAACACCAATCTTGTAGTGTAAATGCATGGAACCACACTCAAGCCTTCCAGTTCAGTTTTTGAAAATACTCCACCCTGCATAGGCATCCACCTAAGCTGTCCTGAACTAACGATTAAAGAGGGACTATTATGGTCATTACCAGCCCTGTGTTTTAATCACTGGGATAGCTTTGCATGATTCACAGTTCAAAATAATCCTTATCTATGTTATACTGATCCTTGGTGCAGCTCCTCAGTTCATCTTCTCACTGAAACAAGCTGTTTTAGCTGCTCTCTCTTTAAGAAATTTTCTTACGATTGGGTGCCCCTCCTAACAGCAGGTGGGTGGAACTGCTGTGCCCACAACCAGAGATGTGGAGGTGACCATATTAAGGATATCCACTCTCTTTGACAGCACCCATAGTAAGAGTATGAAGCCTGATCTTCAGGCACATAATTATTTGAAACTGGCCATGTTTAATACCACCAAGCACCTTTGTAACTGTATGTTTTTGAAGGATAATAAGGAAAAGCACAAAATTCTTGACTGTCTCTTTGTTTACTCCTTCGATTCAGAGTTTGTGAACACGCTTATAAGCTTGCTGTCCTTGGCATCTTTTTCTTTTTTGACCTTTTCCGTATTCCACAGCACATAAACCCAATAATTTTTATTAACTCTAACCACTGTGAATAAGATTACACTTCACAAGTGGAAAGCCAAGCCTCTATTAGACTATCTGCAGAGCTGATCCTCTGTGACTGCACATAGTGGAGTATGACACTGGTGTTATATGTACCTGGTCTTTCTTCTTCATCTCCTCCACCTGGCGGAGCTGTTCTGATGACAGCACGCTCTCTATCCGCTGCATGTCCCTCATGAGGAGGCGCTGAGACTCCAGGAATTGGTCGTTGGCTCGCTGCCACGTGTGCTTCAGCTGGTTGTGCTGCTGCCTCTCCAACTCCAGCTTGTGACATACTGAGGCCATGAACAGCAGAGAGAGAGGTGAAAGAGAGGCAAGGTTGAAGCTACAATCTACTTTCATCAAGACTAAACATGAACACAATAAAGCACATCACTGTATGTGAATGTTTCTGTAATTTAGATGCACACCCAGGTCCTCCACGGTGTCTACAGGCATAAGGAAGTCATATATACAACTTTTAAAACCCTTTTACTCAAGTAACAACAACAAGAAGCAGCCTGGCTAGCAGAGCCTCATTCCTCTTGATCACGTTCAGGGTTTCCATCACTGTACTGCAAGCCCTAAATCAGGATTGTCTAACAAACCATCCAGGGGCCAGATCCAGCCTACGAGAGGATCCAAACTGGCCTTCCAACTGGATGGCCTTGACCAGTCTGAAAATTGCAGTGAAGTCATTATTTAGACAAATTGTTTGAGTCATCCAAAAACTGTGTGTGTGTGAAGGTTTCACGCTTTTCCACTGCATATGTCAGCTGTAATGTGCATGTAATTACAGCAGACTCACTCAGTGTGGAAAAACAGATATATTCTTGAGGTTTCTCTTATTCTTCTGAACACATCGCAGGCTGTTTATCATTTTTTATAAGTGAATGACTCATGACCATTTCGGAATATACTTCTTTATGGTTAAAGGAGGAAGAGAAATTTAGATGGGTGTTATTTTTCCACAGTTTATCATCAATTTATGACCAAAATGGGCCATATGTGGCCAAAAAACAAAATGAGTTTGACTACTCTGCCATAAACAGACATAGCCTACAACCTATATTCACTGGCCACTTCATGTTCAACCATTCATTAATACAAATATCTAATCAGCTAGACACATGACAGAACTTTGGTGCATTTAGGCACATAGACAAGGTCAAGATGACCGGCTAAAGTTCAAACTGGGCATCAGAATGGGGAAGCAAGCTGACTTAAGAGGCTCTGAACCCGACAGGCTGGTCTGAGCATTTCAGAAATTGCTGATCTGCTGGGATTTTTTCCCACACAGCCATCTACAAGGTTTACAGAGAATGGATACAAGGATTTTGGAGATAAGTTATTGTGTTACTGGTGGTGTGAACCGCTGCAATTCCTTAAAAGAGGATAACCATCAAATCTCAAATCCTTTCCTCTAATTTTTTTTTCCAATTTACCACAGAGTTTTTACAAGAAATTACCATCATGAAGCTCCTTCCGTAGCTTCTCCGCATCTTCCTGCAGGACGGACTTCTGAGTGTTCAGCACAGCCACGTACATCTCCAGGTCTGTACGACACGACTTCTCAGCCTCCAGAACGTGATTGAGCTCCTTGACCTGTAAAAGAAAAAAAGAACAAAATTTTATCTGATTGTCAGCCCGAGGGGGGGGGGG
>JAVDPK010002601.1:415039-427000 GCA_034780415.1 Cichlasoma orientale
AAATAAAAATTGTCTACCTCATTTTAAGTTATCGTACGATTAATTGATTTATTGTTTATCGCGACAGGCCTATTCATGTTATTGCTGCTAAAAGTTGTTCTGCAGGCTATTAAAAAATGGGGTGTACTTCATTTTTCACACACTGCTTCTGAATTTTGGCTTAAGTTTCCTTTCAGTAAATAACAAGAGGTAATATGACAAAAGGTTATACTAAAATAATTTTAGAACTTGGTAAAAATCAGATTTTTTTGTTAATCATAAGCTTTAGAAGAGGGTCTGATTTCCTTTTTCCATGACAGTGTATATTGCTAATCTAAAAGAATAACGCATAATTTATTAGTAGATTTCTATTTTCTATTCAAAATCTAGAAGTCACCCCAGAAGGGTCTCCATATTGGCAGTCTTTACTATTTTATAGCAGCTTCAAGTGAAACAGACCCGACCTGACATGCCAGAACTCGATAATACCCCCCACTCTTCACTTCTTTTCTCAGTTTTATGGTTTTTAAATTGAGGGTAAGTCTGTCACCAAATCCTCCTCTTTTACTCGCTGCAGGCAGCGCTCTGAGGAACAGACACCAGCTTTTCCTCTGGCTGATTTTAATATAAACGAAGATAAAAAAATCATAGCACCACAAAGCACTTTCATTAAGTCTGCTTCTCAGCACTACATTAATAACACAAATACATTTCACTGTGCATTGCACTCTGTATAACTGTGAATGTGACAAATAAACCTTATCTTACCATTTGCAACCCTTCTGCACCAGCTTCTGCTCAACAAGTACCATCCTCAAGTAAAAGTAACAACATGTATGTGACTGCTCAGCTCATATGTTAGCCCCTTTTCCATCAGAAGCAGCATTACTAACACCAAGTTCTCCAAAAATCCACAGGTATCTGCGGCCACATGTTTTTAAAAAAATACATTTACATATTTCAAAATAACAAGAACGAGTTTCAGATTGAGCAACCAGCAAACACTCACAACTGGTGGGGGAATTCACATTTTTCTGGTTGCACCCGGTCTCTCTATACCGGTGCAACTGGGTCCTTAATCAAATACTTTTGTTGAGAAGCCATTAATACAACCCAGCGGTAGCATACTTTTCCATAACAGTGGACGGTGCAGAACACAATGTGCTTGTACACCAGCGAACATGCAGGACCTTTCCATCAATTGTAGAGGTGCTCCACTCATGATAAAGTGGCATGTTTCCCAAATGAATCATCTCTGCTGAAAGAATTTCCACTGTTCTCCTGCTCGTATCATCAAAAATGCTAACTAACAATTTCAGACTGTAGTAGTAGCCACCACCTTCTATTTTTTTTTTTTAGCTGCGACCTTTATGGGTCACCACAGTGGATCATCTGCCTTCATCTCACCCTGTCCTTAGCATTCTCCTCTGTCACACCAACCCTCTACATTTCCTCCTTCACTGCATCCATGAATCTTTTCTGTGGTCTTCCTCTTTTCCTCCTGCCTAGCAGCTCCACTTCAACATCCTTTGTCCAATATTTCCACTATCCCTCCTCTGCAGATGGCCAAACACTTTCACTCCTGCTGTCACAAATCACCCCTGACACTCATCTCCACTCTCTTCTTCACCTCTCTTGTGCACCACCCGTTGATTCAGATGGTTGAACTCCAGGTATTTAAACTCATCTACTTTCACTGCCTCTACTCCTTGCAGCTTCACCTTTTCACCTGTCTCCCTCTCATTCACACACATGTGTTCTGCCTTGCTTCTACTGACTTTCATTCCTACTGCACACCTCACTAAGTGCTCACAATTTTGGACTGTAGTGAAAGCCTGGTAAATATTATGTACTGCTGCACTTTACACAGAATAAAAAACAGCTGCAACTACTAGCACACTGCCCCATCCTTCTCTCTGATGTCGTGTGTGTGTTTAAGTGACTGTCAGGCTTTGAGCTGCTCTCAGTGTCCCTCTGCCTGCTTGTAATATTCCCTCTGAGGATGTATAAGGCTTAATCTGTGGTGCATTTATTAAAGTACAGTTGTGACACTCGGTTTTGTTTAGCATGTGATTTTCTGAACCTGGATTGGGCTTTTTGACACAGTTTCTGGGAAGTGGGGGCCCCACTTTAGCTCCCGAAGCCCCAGATGCTTTTAAGGCCGCCTCTGGGTCCCTGGACCTCTGCTTGGGAACCAGAGGAAAAACCTCCCGTGCAAGTCAGTACACACCACACAGCACGGCGACCGATGGGACCCATATGACTGACCCTGTCAGTGCTGGGCCGGGCTGCCAGAGGCCAGATCCGACCTTTAGATCAAATCAGTCAGACTAGCCAGAGCTAGGAGCTAACCAGCTAGTTGTGCTGGTAATAAAGAGACAACCACGTTAGCCTGGATATGTCACACACACCCCTCATGTTCACCTATACAGAGCTTCAGTAACTTGCCACAAATTCGTGAGCCGCTACGCAGTGTTAAATGTCCAGCATGAGCCAGTGACACGTCGCCTTGAGGATGCTAACTAGCTAATGTTGTCAGTGATGCAGAGGCCGCTGCTGGCTTCGCTGCTCCAAGCCTCTCAACACTCCCACCACAAACCGCCACAAACACAAGAAATTTACCGTCATGCTGGGACGACTGAGGGGATCCCGAGGCCTCCGAGGCCATGGTTTCCTGAGGGGGGGCTTGAGGTAATTAGCAGGGCGGTGGGATAAGAGCTAGGAGCGTCCAAGAAAACAGGCTAACATCACAACTAGAGTCACGCTAGCGACCGTGAAGCAGGAGTGCGATTTCTGGTAAAACTTTCAAAATAAAATCCAAACGCGTAAGCGCTCCAAAATGCCTGCTTTGAGTCGTCATGTGAATCAATATAGCAAAAAATATACGACCAAATAATCACATATCTACTCAGTTCGAAAGTTACATTCACACTTGTACACTACATAGTGTTTTCGTGCTAATATTTTGAAGCCAAAGAGGAGAGTTCCTGTTAGTAAATAACGCTAGCTTGCTCAATTCCTGTTACCTTTCAAAATAAAAGCGATTAACAGGGATTTTTTTTTTCCTCAACGTTAAATCTCACGTTCAGCAATTAATTCTAAAAAGAAAAGATTAAATATTTATTGACAGGATTTATGAATCACAAATATTACAAAGGTGCAGCTGCACTGGAAAACACCTCCCTAAAGATTACACTGTGATAAACGGATGTAAAGTCATGATTTATAAGAGGAACTGAAAATTTAGGAGTCTTAAATAAGAATCAAGTGTTCTGCCTGGCACTGGCATTGTTTCCTTTAGTTTATGGAAAACGTGTTAAAATATTATTTCAACCTCTTTTTAACATCACAGAAATCTGTGACAAGATCGCCATCCCAACCAAAAAATAAAAACTTTTTTTTTTCTCACAGTACATTCTTAACACAGATGTGTGGATTTGTCATGCGTGACTAATTCTTGTAGACCAACACAAACACCCTGCTGTGGTCACTGGAGCATGACAGGGGGTGGGGATAGTCCAGTCTCAGCCTTCAGGTTTCTTTGGTTAGGTGCAAAAATTAGAAATTGGCATGCAAAGATGCAACACATGGTGATTCCTGTCGTATCTAGACGCCATCTGCTTTCATCTTCCGTTTAATGAAACTACCACCCCTCTTTAACCCAGCCTGTGTGGGGGGAAAACAGGTAAGGCACGCGCTGAGTGTTTGGCAGTTGACATGTAGTGAAATAGCACTTTGAATTACATTTTATTGTCATAAAAGTCATTCAGTTCTTATTTATAATAAGAGATAATAAGAGAAAGGTAACAACGGGACCTGACTTCAGCTAATGGAGTCACTCATCACTGCAAACAGTAAACTTCAATGAGCTTTCATGCCCAAATATCACATTATCTTTCAAGGCTGTGTTCTGAATCAGCAGTATTTGTAACTGGGAGTTGGCAGGAAGCTGCTGCATAGAGAGGATGCGGTGCATAAAGATAAACTGGAGAACAAGTATTTATATCATTCTGCTCACAGCGATAAAGGCAAACAAATACGTCCTTTCAGCTGGAGTAAACAATTCACTTAAAAGCTGACCTTCTCTTTCAGCTGTAAGTAGCTCAGACACTTCAGCTAAGGCTGTCTGAAGTAAGAACAAAACTGCCACATTTTGATGGTTGGCAGTGCAGGAGGCAGAGTTCCTCAGAAGAGTTCCTGGAGGCTGCTGAGATGCCTGTTTGATTCTCAGAATGCTCATCTTAATATAAAAATAACCCCAGGACTGAGTCAACACAGAAAAAGAGGAAGTGGTAAATGGTCTTCTTTCCGATCCTCAGCTCTGTGTATACTGAAAAGCCGCGGCTGAGATGTGCTGCTTGTTGTGAACTGTGACTTTTTTCTTTTTTAATCCTTCAAACAGAGCGCTCATGGATCTTTTACGCAAGCACAGGTGGCTATGGGTGGTCTTTGGGATGGTTTTCACGTCTGTGGTGATCAGCATCATTTTCCTTTTCATCTGCAAGTGTGTATCCAAACGAGGTAGGTTTGAATCTTTGCAGCGCACCTTCCACAAGTTACCGGACAAGCCTTCCTTTGTAAGCCAGCATCACACATTTTTACTCCCTTTTCCTGCTCTCGCACACATTTATTCCCTTCCTCTTCTCATATCAGAAATTTTACAATGAGAACGTGACAGCCGCTTGATGGCATGACAAAACATTATGCAACAAGTGTCTGAGAGCTGAAGAGAGCGTGTGAAGGTATTTTTGTTTTAGCTTGTATAGATAAAGTCCACGTCAGCGCCAGTATTGGCCCACTGGGATTATATTCCAGGTTGTGTGAACAGTGTTGGAGCCAGACAGTTTTTTAAGGTGGGGACAGGCTGAAACTGCTGGTGAGTTTTTTTCCTGCATATTCTGTAAGGAAAATAGTCCAATATTTTGGTCACTCCTATTTGCTTTTGTAGGCATGACTGTTATTTTAAGCCACATATGTTCGGACCTTCAGTTGGTTAAACAACTGCAATGGTTGCTTGTTATTCCTTTTTTTTAGTTGTTGATAAAGCTCACAAGGTAACAATTATAAAGCGTGTGTGTGCTGTAACAGTATGTCTCACCCTCGCATTTGCGGTGCTGGATGGATTGAGAGGTGACAAGACACACACACACACACACACACATACACACCTCCTGAGACCTTATAGCCTCTGTAGTGGTCATAAAAAAAAAAAGTTATGTTGAAAGATTTTTTTTCTCAGGAGGACATACGCGACTCTTGAGGTGGTGTAATGTCACTGAGAGGAGATACGCTATATGGAGCTCAGTGAATTCAAGCATAGCACTGCAATAGGATGCCATCTTTGCAACAAGTCAGTTTGTGAGGTTTCTTCCCTCACAGATATTCCGCAATCAGCTGTAAGTGGTATTATTGCAAAGTGGAAGCATTTAGGAGCCTTGGCAACTCAGCCACAAAGCAGCAGACCACGTAAAGTTAGAACGTTGAGGCACGTAGTGTGAAAAAGTCACCAGCGGTCAGCTGACTCAACAACTGCAGAATTCAGAACCTCCTCTGGCTTTAACATCAACACAGTGTGCACGGGTTTCCACGGCTGAGCAGCTCCTGTCGGTGTAATGTGCAGGTACCCGTGTACCTTTGCCCATGTAATGTATCCTAATAGGCACAAGGCTCTGCCGTGAGCACAGAAGCCCCACCAGTGCCTTCTGTTTATATACGGGCAGACGATCAGAGGAAATATGTCTTATAGGGAGAAGAGTTCAAATAACCGAGGGGCTGTAAGGTCCCGCAGAATGAGTTAGGTATGGATTGAACTATGAATCATGTAAAGCAACTCCAGCAGAGTCCACAGGTCAAAACATGAGGAATGAGCATGACAGGTCTACTTTAGAGAACCATACTAAAAAAGCAAAAACTATACAAACGTATAAATTAATATGTATTTTTTCAGTAGTTATTCTTGAGGTGTGAAGTAGGTAAAAAAGTACATTTACTTAAATACAATTTTAAGTTACTTGTACTTTTATACCTTTTTTATACCTATACCTATCTTTAGTCACTGGTGTATTTTCAGATTCATATAATCAGTGAAAAATCCAATAAACACATAAACTGTGATAAATTATTATTAATCCAAACAACAAGCAGCAAGTCAGGCAGTTATGATGAAATCCAGCTTCACCATTTGCAACATTAAACTACTCATCGATAATTAGAAAAAAGCTTAAAGAATACTTTTACTTTTAATACTTTAAGCGTGTGTCTTTGTGTGTGTGTGTGGTTTTTTTTTTACTGTAAATATACTTTGGTATTTCTAGTAAGTAAAGTATCTGACTACTGCACATTCCATCCCTCTCAACACCAACGTAATCCTGATAAAACTAAACTGTGACTTAAACTAACAATCGAGCAAATCCCGTCTGTTACGAGGAGTTTTAACCAAGTGAGTCACAAACTTAAAAATAGTGGAAAACTTCCACTCTTTCTCGATCGCACGTAGTTCAAAACACCTCTGCTCGACCCTTAACTCGTAGTAAGAGCAGACAGCTCATCGCTCCTCTTTTAGCTCAGCTGCACGGCTAACTGTGAGGTAATAGATTTTAAAATGCAAAACCCTCTCACATAAAAATGTGCTACAACTGACACTTTCAAATCACCTTCCTTTTCGTTGTTTTTCGTCAAATCTCTCGTGATTTGGTCAAGCTCACTGTAAATGTTTTCTATCTTTTATATGACTGTTTGTTTGTTTTTTATTGGACTGGTTTGACATTTTTAATATTCCACCTCTGAAGCTGCGCCAGCCTCAGTCTCCTGTGGGTGAGAATAAAATTTGTTTGACATGTTCTAAGCAGTCAAAGCATCCCCGTTTCTGTCCCTGTACACGCCGTACTTCAGGTCATCTGTTGTGTACCTGTCACGCATCCGTCACGGCAGAGACCTTCATAAAGTTGCATCCCGGGGGAGGAAGGTTTTCCTTTAACCGTTCGTGAGTCATGTGCTGCGCAGACTGTGAAGTAAGTTTGGGATTTTTAGGCTTCGTGAGTAAACACATGACAGGCCACGCTTTGACACCTTCAGAAAAACACCCAGTTTGTTCCAGAGAAAACTGTGGTCAGATTTTGTGGAAGTTGAAGTTAAAGCCACACATTTTCAGATGTGACTCAACAGAATCGCACAAAATGCAGCTTGAGGACAGTGTTTACAGTTTGTGGCGCGCGTGCACAGCGTGTCTTCTTCACACTTTAACAGTGTACTGTGTCAGCTGTAAGGAAACGGACGCAGGACTGCCACAAACAAAAGCAATTCAGGTTGAAAAGCCTAACGCCAAAGATACAGGCAGAAACCAACAACAACAACTGGGGAAAGCTTCACGGACCCTGTAACAAAGTATAAATCAAGGGTATGAAATGTACTTCTATAGCTTCACTAAAAGCAACAATAATATATTCTTAAGGTCGCGAGGTAGGCTGAAGCCTATTTCACCTGTCATGGGGCAAAAGGCGGGGTGGATCCTGGACAGGTGAGCAGTCAGAGAGATAGACAATCTCATGATGATTCTTTGTTATTCCAGGTTTATGTGACTTTTAGTAATATTTCGTCTTTGCGACGGAAGGATAGCAACAAGGGTGAAAAGGGATGTTTACAAGACCTGCCATGATTCATGGTTTGGAGCACTAACAGGAAGCCGAGCTGGAGGTGGCAGAGTTGAAGATGTTTAAGATTTTCATCGGGAGTGACGAGGATGGACAAGATTAGAAATGACTACATGAGAGAGACGGCTCACTTTGAGATGGTTTGGACCTGTGCAGAGGAGGGATAGTGGACACGCTGGATAAAGGATGCTGGAGATGGAGCTGCCAGAAATAGAGGAAGCCCACAGAGAAGTGTTGGAATTACTGTATGAACTTTAATTCTGGTTTATATAAGTTATCATATCTTCTGCCTTTCATAAGTTAATAAGTTGTTTTTATATATTACTGTTGTTTCTTTTATTCTGATGCTTGTGATACCTTTAAAAGAGGATTGCAGTTTGGGGAGCTACAATCCTGTTCGCATGCTGTCTCTGCCCCCATAACACACACATGCTAAAACATCCCCCACTACGCACAACAGTTGCAGACACACACACACATTCACATCCACGCACAGGTACTCGAACGCAACACACGTAAGTCATGCATGCATATATGGTAAAGGATAAGAATGCTGCTGAATGTATGTTGTAACTGGAGAGTTTTACAACCTCTCGTGACTTCATTGTGTAAGCGTTTGTAGTAAAAAGGACGCGGAGGGAGCCGTCCGGCGGAGATCCTTTCCGCTGTGTTCTGAGTGAACACAGAGGACGGTTTCCCCTTGCAAGTAAAAACACAAAGTTGTGCGTTTGTTCCTTGTTTTTTTTAAAATGACTTGAACCTATCAGAAGATTCGTGGATGTAGTGATGGTGTGACAGAGGCACCAGGGATAGGGTGAGATGGAGGAAGATGACCTGTGGTCATGACCCCTAAAGGGAGCAGAAGTTTCCTCCTGTGTTTTCCTCCCTCCGTCTCATCTTCTTATCGCTGTGTTCACTTTTCTTTCGTTTCCTGTGTTAGTTACGTTTCCTGCCCGTGAATGAGCTGATTATTTTCACCTGTGTCTCGTTTTTTTTTTTTTGCATACTGTTTGTTTCCTGTGCACACCACTGGAAAAACATTTCTAAGACAGGTTTTTGATACTGCCTGCGGTATGCTGTCACCTTTCTGCAGGCGTCACAGTATAATATCGTTCAAATTACAAAAATTAACCACAAAAAAAAAATCAGAAATGAGAGAAAGTAGCCTCACAGTCTTCGTAGCTCTCTCCAGTTATAGACAGCAAAGTATTTAAATCCAGTTTTCCGAGTTCAGCGTGACTCAGAGTTCCAGCTAATGTTAGAAAGTCCTGTGACCTGATATTGTTCTGTGTTTAAATGTAACAAGGGAGCAGAGTCTGAAGTCTCATACATAAACATCGTGGAGTGATGCTGCTCCCTTCTAATTGCTAAGGAGGGCATCCGATTTTTTTTTTTTTCATCTAACTGCAGACAGAATTATACAAAGCTCTGACTGGAAGAACCTGATTTTTCTCTGTACAAAAGTCCAGTAAAAGTATACAGATATGATACAGAAGTGATCATTTCCCTGTAAATTATGTGTAATTGTGTATGAATTCATATATCTTTCAATATATTTTGCAGATTTGTGCTTGGCAGTTTTAAGCGGCCCCTGAAAATAGATCAGATTGGGTATAAGATGATAAATGATCTTAAAAAGAAGAAAGAAAATAATCCATATTTTACTACACAGGTCTTATTTTATGAATCCCATCATATATATTTAGTTTTTTCCTTTGATGGGCTTCAAGCTGTTATGGAAATAAAGGACCCCTCTGAGGAAGAGCAGCAGGATAAAACAGAAACCAGCACACAGGGCTGATTCATGCCAGTTGCTTACCGCGCCGTCGTATTCAAGCAAACGTTAGAGCAAAGTGAAATGAGGAGCAGACCTAAGTTTCATTTTTAATTTAACTACCCCTTTTTCCGCTGCTAAATCAGAGCATGCACGTGTTCATCTCAAACCAGAGGCCGGAAAGGGAAGAGAAACTAAACTATGGCACACGTTAGCTGCTGAAGTATATTACTCTGAGGGGTTCAGTGCAAATCAGCAGAAGGACTATTATAATTGTATGAATTACTATTATTAAGGGCTGCCCCCCCCCCCCCACCAAATCTGATTCACTTAGATGAAACTTTAATTATCCCTGTGGGGAAACTGGGCTGCATCACCACATAGCGTGGCTTCGTGCAGGTTTAACACGTGTGCATGAATTTAAAGTGCAAATAAAATATAAACAAATACTAATCACAGGTAGCAGCATGTGAGACAAGAGGATGGTTTTTTTTAAGGTGTTTTTAATGTATCTGAAAGCATTTTCTTTCCCTTTATCCTATTCATATTATCCTCATAATCCAGATTTGTTCCTGTTGAGCTGTTAATGAACTCACTGAAATGCTCTTTTCACAAACACAAAAACAACACAATTATTTTCCTTCTTGAACTTAAATTAACTGAATTTTCTCTTTTCTTTTTTTCCACAGGCAAACACAGAATCGCACGGCTTAAAAACGACCACAGCTTCAGAACTGAGTAATACATTTATATTTATCATATTTTAACAGTGAATGCACTAAAAAAAAACAAAAAAAACAGATTTACATTTTTTTTGTCTTTATTGCTATAAGTCAGCTTGATTCAGCACATGGAGATTTATATTGATGCTCCGTCCAAAGTGTCCAGAAGCTTTAAAAAGCAAACCTCACTAATAAATACATTTTTTAAATATTTATTAATAAACATAACTTTTATCAAAATGACAGCTATTTACCCATTTTCATTCTCTATGCTAAGCTATGCTAACCAGTTAAAGTGCTTTATTTGGATTTTTTTAATTCCCAAAATTCCCAACACTGTTCAAAAAGCAAAGATTTCACCTGACTTTATTTGCACAAATTGGATTGCTGCATTTTGTGTGTTTAAATTTAGTCTGCATAGCCAACCAAACCAATGTTAACTGTAAGCCGTGTCTGTAACAACCACAGACAGAATTTACATTCTAAAAATCTTGCAGTACATTTGATAATGCAGTATAATAGTATTACACCAACTTTCATATAACAACATAGTTATGTTAGCATTATATATATGATATCTATGTTGTCCTATAACGTTTTTTTTTATTTTTTAGGGTTTTTTTTTACAAAGTCTTGTTATTTTGTGACCAGCCAATAATGTTACAAACTTACCAAATTATGACCAAATGTAATGTTAGCATAACAGTCCGGTCTTATTGCAAAAATTTAAATAGTAATAAAAAAAAACAGTGCATGTGTTTGAGTTCATGAACATGATTTTCTCTGTTTTCACAACTTTGTGATGTCATGCACACGTTGCTCAAGAGTCGTTTGCCACATCGGACATGATGCAACCACACAGCTAGGGAAATGTGTGCATTCTCCAACTGGTTGGGAGTGGTTTCTGGAGGTTGCTGACTGTCCCTGTGTGAAATTGGTTGCAAAGAAGGTGCTATACAAAAAAATCTCCTAGTGATTGCTTTTTCAGCAGGTTGCCACAGTTGCCTGTAATTTTTAATGTCTCGTGTCATGTCTCAAACACTTGCTAACTGCTGGCCAAGTGGTAGTAAAACTTGAACAAGTGCAACACAAAACCAGAAATGGAAAAAGGTCACCTTCAAAGTAAAAGCTGTACCTCAGCATTGCAGCCAACATCTTTCCAAAGGTGCAACTTTTACTATAAAGGCAACCAGTCTCCATTTCCATTATGTGTTGCACTGTCACAGTTTCACTACATCTCAAAGAGTAACTGGACAGTGTTTGTAGACGAGTCTGAACCAAAGCAATCGCAAGGAGGTTTTAACCAACCAATCGGGGATGCACATTTTTCCCACACAATCAGTGGTTGTCACATGTCAATAATGGATAATGCCACATGGTTAGTGGTCATGTGTCTGCAAAACCTCAATAGGAAGTACAATTCATGTCTGCAGCACATACACTGTATTGCCAAAAGTATTCACTCACCCATCCAAATCACTGAATTCAGGTGTTCCAAAGGTTGGCAACTTTCTGCAGTCAAACACTACAGACCTCCAAACTTCATGTGGCTTTCAGATTGGCTCAAGAACAGTGTGTAGAGAGCTTCATGGAATGGGTTTCCATGGCCGAGCAGCTGCATCCAAGCCTTACATCACCGAGCACAATGCAAAGTGTCAGATCCAGTGGTGTAAAGCATGCTGCCGCTGGACTCTAGAGCAGTGGAGACGTGTTCTCTGGAGTGAAAAATCACGCTTCTCTGTTTGGCAATCTAATGGATCAGTCTGGGTTTGGTGGTTGCCAGGAGAACGGTGCTTGTCTGACTGCATTGTGCCAAGTGTAAAGTTTGGTGGAGGGG
>JAVDPK010002601.1:440730-472306 GCA_034780415.1 Cichlasoma orientale
TATGTCAGCTGGGATAGGCTCCAGCCCCCCCGCGACCCTGAAAAGGATAAGCGGAAGCGAATGGATGGATGGATGAATTTGTACATGACTTTTGTCTAATCTCACAGGCTTTTAGCACTTAAATTAAAATCATTAATGTGTGTAATGATTTTTTCAGATATATTACATTTATACTATTGTGGTTGTTTTGCGAGTGCACCAACTGGAGAGGCATCACCCTCCTCTCCGTGCCCAGCAAGGCGTTCTGTGTCATCCTTCCCCAACAACTATAATATGCCCTCGACCGACGACTGCGAGAAGAACAAGCCAGGATCATGCACAGAGCAGATTTTCACCCTAAGAAACATCATGGAACAGTGCGTCGAGTAAGAAAACAACTCGCCATCAACTTTGTCAATTTCAAGAAGACCTTCGACAGCATCTACCGCGATTCCCTTTGGCAGATTTTGTGCTTGTACAGTGTCCCGGCCATCGTCATCAACATCTTCAGGGACCTGTACCTTCGATCGAGCTGCTGCATCAAGACCAGATATGGCCACAACGACTTCTTTGAGATCACCACCGGCGACAGGCAGGGTTGCATCCTTTCGCCGCTGTTTTTCCTCATCGCCCTCGACTACGTTATGCAGCATGTCGGCACCCGCATCAGGGCGGCATCCATTGGTCCGACCACGACAGTCTCTGTGACTTGGACTTCGTAGACGACATCGCCCTGCTTGAGGAAAATGAGCTAAAGCTACAACAAGGGACGACCAACCTGCGAGGAGAAACCAAGAAAAATGGCCTTAGGATCAACGCAGAGAGAAATCAAAGATCATGCACGTCAGCACCACGGATCAACAGCGGGGAATTTTCATTGGGACACAGAAGTTGGAAGAAGTAGAGAAGTTCACCTACCTTGGCAGTGTGATCTCCCAAGATGGAAACGCAGAGGTGGACGTCAAATGCCGTATTGGGAAGGCGGCAGTGGTATTTCGGAGGATGAACAAGATCTGGTCCTCCCCAACCATCTCCCTTAAGATCAAATTCCGCCTGTTCAACTTGATAGTGATCCCAACCGCCATCTGTGCCAGCGAGACCTGGAATGCGTCAGATAGCATCAACACGAAGCTCGACGACTTCCAGCAGCGTTGCCTTTGCCGAATCCTAAAGATCTGCTATACTGAGCACATTACCAACGAGAAAGTCCTACGAGGGAGTGAAACTAAACAACATCGTCGCACCCTAAAGACTTCGACTAGGTGGCCACATCCCCCGTATGGATGACGCGTGGATCCCCAAGATGGCGATGCATTGGCAGTCTCTGGGTGCCAGAAGAACACGTGGATTCCCCCGTAACACCTGGCGAAGGACACTCAATCAAGATATAAAGGCATCGAATATGTCATGGGAAGAAGCAGAAACCCTGGCGTAAGATCAAAACCAGTGGCTTTCAGTTGCCACCCGATATGCTACATAGCATGGGAGGATCTAAGTAAAGGGTTGTTTTACGTGGTTTCAGATCTTTTTGTGTCTTAAGTGCAAAACAAGCCACTATGACCTTAAACCTTGTAGAGCTGAATGATGTGTGGCTGGTGTTAGCGTTGCATGATGATGCTCAAATTAAATTTAGTCAGTGTTACTGTAGCTATGTTTTGTACAGATCACAGGAATGTTGGACACAATGAGAGTCAAGTCATCTCAACTAAGATGCAGTTCATCCACGCATGAAAGTTTGTTGTTGTAAATTCGTGTTCTTAAAAACAGTCTAAAACTTTGCAAAGTTAACTAAAGCTGTCAACAGAATGTGAACATAAAATCTTTTTTAAACCAGGCAAAAGAAAACATACTGTACAAAAGTCTTGACCCATAACTAATTTTACTTTTCTGTATTTTCTTCTTTCTTGCATTATTAATCATATCAGGACCCCTCAGATTTATTGTGTGACTCTCTGGAGGGACATAAACCATAGTTTCGGTATCTTGGTCAACACTGGTTTAATTGTACCCAGATACATCGGCAACATACTACACAAATACGGAAAAATCCGTATAAGCTAAATATCACAAGCCACAGTCAGGAGTGCTTTTATGTGGACACGTTTAGCCAACAATGCCTCAAACAAAAGGTTTAAATGCAGTCTTCTTTATTCACTGTTTTGTGTTTGAATTTTACATCATTTTGATGTGAATACTTCTTTCTCTTACCCTCCAAGTCCCCCAGTTTGACCACTCTGACAGCACTTTAGATTTCTGAGGAGTCAGGAAATGAGTTTGGTTTGGTTTCACTTTGTTTTCTGACATTACAGTTGGCTGCAGCAGACTCACATCGCCGCTTTTGCTGACTGTTGCTCCCTTTGTTGCCAAACAGTGGTTTTACACATAAACTTCAGTGGTTTCAGTGGACAAAGCTCTTGCGCTTTTTTGCGGTTTGAGGAAAATGTGTCGAGGACAAGCCGGCCGTAGACAGAAAGCAGTTATTGTTTCTTCCAGAAAAATCATAGTCAGTGCATCCATGCAGGAGAGCTTGATAATAAAGAACCAACTGAATGTGTTCATGTTTCAGGTCTTCATGAAGTGACCAGTTGCAGTATGTTCATATACATAGTTGCGATATGTGTGGGGGGTTGGAAATGTATGTTTTTCTAACACTGTATGTTTTGAGACAACAGATAAGCATAGTGCAAAAGACTGAAAATAAAGAAATAAAATAACAGAGAATACACACAGCATCGTGTAGCAAAGCTGTGATTTACAGAGAACAGAACCAAAGGCAGCCAACATCCAAAGAAGAGCTTTGAATGTCCTTCAAGAAGCCTGGAGAACTATTCCTGAAGACTGCTGAAAGAAATCAGAAGAAAGCCGCCTCAGAGAGTTCAGAATAAAGGTGGTCAAACCAAATATCGACTTTCAAGCTCGTTAGAATTGTACAAACTCCGTATTTTCCTTATATGCTGTATTTCCATGTATGTTTGCAAGTTTCAATAAATCCCTGCATCTATTTCCTATTTTCTGAGCAAAATATGACGAAATGGTGGGTGTCTCAAGACTTGCAGCACAGTACTTTACAACGAGGGCATAAAACATCCCAGTCCGTGCACTCAAAGTAGGTTTGCAAATGTATTAGAAGGTGTCGACATACAGAGGCACAAACAGAGCATTCAGAGACAGCTTCACTCACCATGGGGGTTGCAGCTCTAATCACATGCATCATTTTCTTCAGCCTCTAGGGGCAATGGTGAGCACAGCAGTTCTCTAGCCTTTCAGGCATCACGCAGGACGTTCACGGCCATCTGATAGGCTGTTTATTTTAATTTACACTATACCTGGAGAAAAAAAAAGTTTTTGACAGCCTATCATAGGGCGTTGTACTTCATTTAACCCCGAATAACCAATAAATCATATGAGAAGTTTTAAAGGAGAAGTTTGTCTGTGATGAAACTGCAGACCACACAAAGGCACTGATATCTTGGCCTCATCGCTCATTGCTCACTTGTTTGCAGGCTCTTGTGGTGGCGCAAACAGTTCGTGATGAAAAAAAAGTGCAGAAAAAAAGTTGAGAGCTTTCATTAAAAGCCCAAATGCATGATGCATATCTTTCCTGCAAAATCACATTTTATTTTAGCATCTTTCAAGTACAGAAACATTTAATAACTGGTTTGCTCACTATAAGCTCCCGTTATTATAAAGTGTGTATTCATGTGCAGTGTTCGTCAAGTTACAATTAACGAATCTACAAACACATTTTATATTTATATAATTTTTCATTTTTACATTCTTCATTTTTCACTTGCGTGCCCACAGGTGGAATTGTAGCTGTGATGTTAAAGTTTAGATATAGCTTTATAAATGATAAATAGGGTTGATTAATTTTATGAATTCTAAGTTTAATTATCTGGTCAGTGACATGTTTATATTTTTATATAAAAAAAGAAGCGTCATTGCTGTCTACGAATGAGGAGCTTTTATGTTGAAAGGTCTGAAACGGAAGTTAAATCAGCGTTCAAAGCGCTAGTTTCACAGAGACAAAAAAAAATACATTTTTGGAACAAAGATAAACTCAGATGAGCTCAACCACGATCGATATTGGATTATATTAACAAATCATGTTTATTTAATCATATTAAATGATAAAGTTTTCAAAAATGGAAAGCTATATTGATAAATGTTTTAGTCATTGCGTGCAATACCAAAATACCTCAGAAAACTTGTGGCTGTAAAAACAGCAAAGAAAACTGTCGTAAAACTTCAGTGTCAGAAAAAAATTTAGATAGAAATGTGCAAATGAAAGTGCTGCAAACAGAAAGCAACGTTTATTTTTTAACTTATCAAAATACAAATGAGGGTGTCATAATGAGCCAGGTGGGGCCAAAGGCAGACCCAGACAGGAGTCACAAGTTTAACTGCATTATCTAAAGCCTGTAAGTACAACAGGCAACAGGATACAAGAAAGCGCAGCGAGCAAGATAGGAATGGTCCAAGTGGGCTGGGGAGAGTGGCCAGCCAGGTAAGTTACTTCAGGTAAGAGTCTACTCTTTATAAAAGGTGGGGGGATAAGAAGGCAGTCCCAGGGCAGGCAGGTTTCCCTAGGTAAGCTTTCCTCTTCTGGAGAATCTCCAACTCCTTCTTTCACCTGAGTTTTTTGGCCGGACACACCAGGAGGAAAGGCTAGAGTCCAAGGTTGGTACACGAGTCTTGGGGTACGCAAGTACAACAATCTGGCAGGCACTAAAGGAAAGGTTTTTTCTTTAAATTCCAAGCAGGTGAAGAGGAAGTTCAGAACAGGTGTGCAGCTGCTGAAGCCACGACTCAGGCAGGACCTCCTGGAGAGACAATACCTGCCATATGCTGCCAGGAAGGGAATGAGGGATGGCTGGAACTGGCAGGCCATGACAGATGAGCTTCAAACTCAGCACACCAGGAAGATTAAAAAAATCAATAGTGCTGTAAGATCTGTTGATGGCTGGATTACTGGGCAAAGCAGCTGCGTGCAGGTTCCTACAAGAGTTCCCTCTGTGGTAGCCAGTTTGTGGTCACATGATTTACTTTGTTTGAGAATATCTCTTCATCTTACAGGACCAGGACCTAGGACATAGAGTGGCCACCCACTCAAGCTCCTGGAAAAAAGAACCAAATGCAAATCATTAAAATATTCAGTTAATTACCAATAGACTTCTAGTGTGCAGGTTTGTGCTTTTAAATATGCAGAGTGGAAATGTGCCCAGATAAAGTGTTTCTGGGGGTCCTCGGGTTGCATGGCTGCAAGTTTTAAGCCAGCTTTCTTTGCAGCAACACCCTGCTATGGTTTTTTTCTGGAAGACCCCGATGCATCTTCACCCCTCTGCTGTTCCAGTGCAGAGGTCTCATTAAAATGAATGAGGAGGGCACACTTCTACATGCAGTGCTTGTGTCTGTCTGAACAAAGTGATAAGGTGGCCTTTAACTGCCTGATATTTAGGCAGTATTAATGCCTTCACTATTTTATTAAAATTCTGCTTTCATTTAATCATTTAAAGGCCATATATCGATCGAATCCCTGCTCGCTACAGTATCTGTGGATGCCAGGTGTGCTGTGTTTGGCTTAGGGAGACTCCATGCTCTGGTAAACAAACTGTAGTTAAAGGTGCAACAGGCAGAAATCTATGCAAACCGGATCCATCCCACTCTCCCAGGTGAAACTCCTCTCCTTATAGGAGCTTTTCCTGGAATATTCTTTATACCGCTCGATTCTGCTCGACAGCGTCTCCTGTCATGGATAAATCGTATGAAGCCTGAAAGCTTTAAGGAGATGCAGGAGTCTCGTTCTCTCTCAGACCACTTGAACAAAACTGAGCTGAAATATTATTAAGGATTTTACCCCAGCAGCCGCACTTGAGCTGATAAGAGGCCCGACTCACTGATGGAGTAAAAGATGGACGTAATTTCCAGGTCTCAAAAAGCAAAGCCAAGGTGGAAGTGCCTCACACCTGCATTCTTTTTAATGGCCAGCAGGAGGCGACTGGTATAGAAGACACAGTCACAGTGTGGGGTCATATATTCAATAAAACACGAAGTTCATTATGTACATTTTGGACATTCAGTGAGTCAGAGAGGAGGATAATCAGGATCAGGATTACCAACAAGATGATGAAAACTGTCAGCTTGATGTTTGAGGTTAGGTCCATCTTTTAAAGCCTCACTTCTGTCCTTTTGTTTACTGTAGCCTGTCAGTGTGTGTCCTGACATTTACCGTGTATCGGACGCATTAGTGTCTTGATTTGGATTATTAGAGCTTTACTTTTTTTTTATTTGCCTTTAAGCCTTAAGTCAGCAGTACCAGTGAGCTGTGGAAACTGGAAATTCCTAAACAGCTGCACAAAGGCAACAATACAGGGCCTGCCACAGCTTTAAGCTGCAGGGTTAGGCAACTGTGCTAATCTAAGATACGATATACTTCAGTTATTCCAAAAGATGGGAAATTTCTGTGGCACATGGCCAAAACATTAAACACAACATATGATAAATTAAACAGAATAACTCAATATAATAAAATATAACAAAAATAGATCAATAAGGTAAAAACTGCACAAAAGAAACGTGGGGCATGCTTATGTGTTCTTAAATTAGTTCATGTTCAATCAGATTAAACCCCGGGGCCAAACCGTTCTTCCTTAGATCGATATTGTGCATAATCAATGAAAAGAGGGAGAGGCAGGATTGGCGTGGATGGGAACTCTGGGCGCCTGAGCTCGCGGTAATATCCTGTCATCAATTCACTCTAAGCATAAAACTTTGTGTTTGGATGCCGCACGCTAGGAAGGAAGCAGGGGATGTGATTAAACACGCTCACCAAACCCCGTATTGTATCCAGACCATTTACAACTTGATTAGCTGGAAGTGCAGAAACAACTGCACTAAATGTTTTTGATGTTCGAAGAGTCTTTTATTTTGTAAAGCAGCACTGTATATGTCACGGACGCTGGGTTTCGTGCCTGCACTTTGAGTTTTTCATTAATATTTGGGTTTCATTGTTTTTAGCTTTGCTTTATTTCTAGTCGAGCTTGGTTTCCTGTATTTATGGTGTTAGCTGAGTTCATTTTGAGTCTTTTATATAGCAGATATTTGCTGGGGGGGGGGGGGTTGTTTTCTTTTTATAATTACATTCTCAGTTATAGTTAGTGCTACCTTGTGAAATCTTGTTTCTGTTTGTGGTTAGCGTTGCAGTTCATATTTAAATCCTTGAGTTTCAGTTTGAAAAGAGGTCATTGCTCAGCTTGTGCAGCTTCTTTTAAAGCATAACCTTGCTCAAAAATTGCAAAACGAAATGAATGCAAATGTGTTGAGGATAAATGAGCTTTCTGCGAAGAGTGGCTGGCCTCTCCCTTAGAGAAGCGTGCAGCCATTCGAGAGTAGAGCTGCTGCTCCTCCACACCGAAAGGAGCCAGTTGAGGTGGTTTGGGCATCTGATTAGGATGCCTCCACTTGGGTGAGGTGTTGTGGGCATGTCCTACCAGGAGGAGGCCCCAAGGCAAACCCAGGGCACACTGGAGAGATTATATCTCACAGCTGGCCTGGGAACGCCTCAGTATTCCCCTGGATGAGCTGGAGGAGGTGGCTGGGGAGAGGGAGGCCTGGGTTTCTCTGCTTAGGCTGCTGCACTCGCGACCCAGCCCCGGATAAGCGGAAGAAAATGGATGGATTGTGTTGAGGATATTGTTCGCTTACAGTCAAATGTCCTAGTGTATGATGAGTTCATTGATCCACCTCTGCACCTAGAGAAAAAGTCTCTCCTGTTTGTCTCCTGATTTGCCTCTTTTGCAATCTAAGACAGATATTTGTGCACTTTTATAACTGTGGCTAAATTTCTCTGACTGTACTGTGCGTATATGGCAATAAAATCTGCTGGGAGGGGGGGATTTCGGAACAGCACAGTAACTTGAGCCGAATGTACTTTTAATTATTCTAACTTTCTGCGGGGCTCCCCTCTGCCCCCCTCTGTGAACGCCCCTGGTTTCAGAGATGAAGGTGTTTTATTTTGAAGGAGTTGACAGGAAGCGTACCGGTTGCTCGGTTGACGCGGCGTGCGGGACGGTGGCTGTAGCGCATTCCAATGTGAGCAGAGATGTAAGCGCTGTGCGGACTTTATGTTTCCCAACCGCGTTCAGCCGCAATTTCAAGGAATAAAATGTCCAACTTGAAGGAGGGCAGCACTTGTCCTGACGGCTACAGGGCGCTCAGCACGGCGGAGCTGAGGGAGCTTTTACAAAGCGACGACAAAATGGACCAAATCATTCGCCTCAATGAGAAGGTAGGGATCCTCCGTGCTCCCCCAAGAACCAAAGTGCCAAGAGGAATTTGCTCTGTGCTGGCGCTTCGTTAGCCGTGGCTCTGGTTTAGTTTTTTTTTTTTTAGCAGAGTTTTTTGGGTTTTTTTTTAATCACTGCTGAAGATTCTGGTGTTTGTGGTCCTCACGTTTGCTGTGCAGTGTGTAAAACAACCCCGCTTTCAGTGCACGGCTCATCGATTGTCTGCGTGGCGAGTGGTCGGATTTCCAATTCGCTCCCATTAAACCCCGCGCTCCTAATATTTGCGGTAAATGATTGATTAGTGAAGCGAAGGTAAAACTCTGAGACGTCTCCGTGTTTGGTTCGTAGAAGTGATTTATTTTAGTCTGAGAGCCTCCTCACTGGACAGGAAGCTTCATAGCGTGGTCTTGAAGACCCCCACATACGCGCCGTGATGTGGTTTGAGTCCGCGCTCCGAACTCCCTTTTAAAAATATCGCATTGGAGAGTTGCTTCGTTCGCCTGAGGACCTTAATACCAAGTAGAAGGTGACTTTAAGAGAAGAATTAGAGTGATTGTCTGCTGTTTAATTCGGCGTTATGTAAATATCTATAACGACGCATACTCGAATAAAATTCCCACTTTTAAAACTGGACGTGCTCAGTCGTTTCGCTCAGAAGTCACGACTGTAGACAAGCGGTATTAGTTCATTAAAGAGTACTTTTACTGCAATAAACTGCATCTTGGTGTGTTGGATTAATGCCGAATTGAGGAGTAGTAGCCGATCTTTAGAAAACACGTGAAGTCGTGTTTATAGGTGTGTGTGTAAATTTGCGTGGAAATGTGGCACAAAAAACTGGACATTTTCTCAAGGGATTTACACGCGCCCCACTCTGCACTTCAGGGAGGCGCGTTTCCGGCGGGGGGGGGGGGGGGGTGCATAGTGATCTTTGTGGTGTCAAGCGACACCACAACCCAGTCTGTGTCTCTCTCACACACATACACTCATTCACACACACACTCATGTTTCCATCTGTTAGGTGTACATGAGGCTTACCAACAGCTTCTTACCCTACCCCTAGCTTTCAGCAGGGCTTCATATTCAGCACAGTCTCACAGCACTTATAAATAATCACCATCCATAATCTATTGACTGGTGTTTCTGAACACAGATGTCCCAACATTATTTTCCCGGGATATCCGATCGGTCTCGTATGTAATGATTTGTGTTCACGTACATGACATTAATATTTTTTCCCTTTTTAAAGCGCAAAAAAAAAGTCAGCATTTGGAGGCTGGGTGGGTTGGTTGGTTTAATGACTCATTCACAGCTCAAACCAGAGATCACTGTTCGAGTCCCACACAACACTTAAAAGTATTAAGAATAGTAAAATTAAAGGAATTATCAAAATAAAATAAACTTTTAGTTATCATTGAAAACTACTCTTTTAGGATTAGGGACCAAAGCCCTGACTTTTAGGTTCAGGCACAAAATATGCTCCGCTGTGGACAGCTGGACACCCGATGGCCGAGCAGTCACTCCTGGTAAACTTCTTTGAAGGCCGCTGCCTGGGGTGCGTGCATATTTGGTGCATTGTAATGTAAATTCTCCACGGACAAGTCACAAAAAACAGGCAGGCACGCAGACGACCGCACTTTCTGATGACAAAATTTACATCAGTCTGACCCGAGCTGACCGTAGCAGACGTGGGAATCGAGAGTTGAAAACAACTAAGTTGGAGTTGGCTATCAAAGCTGCTTGGTTAGGTTTAGGACATAAAAATGACTCAGTTAGGGTTAACCCGCCCACGTCAGGGCCACAAGCCAGTGTACTCCTAGAGCCAGTGGATAAATGGTGAGGGTTGTGAGTTTTTTGTTTTTTTTTGTTTTGCTGTGAGACCAGGCTGATATATTAGGCTCTAATGAATCAGACACTCACACACAGAGAGAGATTACACCAGTTGTAACCAGACTTCTTTTTCCTGGCCCCATTTGGATGAGTTTTGCCTCGGGGTTGCTCAAACAGAAACGACTCAGTTGGGATTCAGCAGCTATAGAATTGCAGGGCTTTTTCACAGCCACGGGCGGGGTAATAACAACAGTGTGTGCACTGAAATGTAACCATTGTGGATTAGTCATCCTCAAACACTGTAATTGTGCTTAAATCGATGGAGCTAAATAATGAAGAAATGCAATTATTCTGCATTTTGTTAGCAAACCACTGGACCTTAGCGGCATAAACACAGTATGACTGAGACGGGGAGAAGCTGAGAGTCACGGCATTAGAATCAGAAAAAGCATCACTTTGGGTGAAAGATTTGATACTTGAAACCTGGAGCTTTGAGTCAGTTGGGAAAATGGAGCTAAAATCTTGCCAAGAGGATTTATAGACCCCCACCAGGCTGTAAATATGTTTATTTCTGCTGTAGAGTTGGGCATTTAAACATGGGCGTCAACGGGGATAGTCGCTTTTGGCGGGAGCCTCAAGTGGCCATCAGGGGAACTGCAGTTTTTGGTAGTTTGCTGCTTTACCCATGTATGTCATTACTTAATGATGATAATAACACAGAGCTTATTCTTGAAGAAAACAGTTGAGCTCTTACCAGTCTACATTAGTCCAAGTGGACATCTGTGGCATCTTTTGTTCTTGCTCTTCTTTTGTTGCGATGCATGTTTGAACACGAGCCGCGTAATGCACCGCTGAGGGATACATAACAGCTCCTGACATCTTCAGCAGGTATCGGCGCACTGACTGCGGTAGGCTGAACGGGCGACCGCATGAAATAAAGGGGAAGCGACTGCAAAGATGTTTGGACTTGTAATTGCGTGGGGCGCCGCGCGGCTGATTGTAGACGTGCCATAAATCGCTCACACGATGTGACGGCATCATAGCGACTCGCTGGAAAGCTGATATGACATCAAAACATGAACTGTAGCTCACACACACTGTAATGACTGCCTGTTGTTTCTTTATCCTCATTAGTGAGGAATGTTATCTAAATCGCTGAAGTAGCCGATGATTCAGGATCATGAATACTCTGTTGTTCGGGATGGGGCAAAGGCTGTGTTCGCGTGGGACCTGAGGGGCATTATACGAGCGAAGTTTGACAAAGCCAGGCTTTCTTTGTGTTTGCTGACTCGATTAAACCTAAACCCCCAGTCAGAGATAAAGGCTATCATGATGGGGGGTTATCAGCTTTCTCTATTTCTTTGTTTAGAGGTATCTTAGTCCATCTTAGGGACGCATTACTAAAGCTGTGTGCGTGTGTGTACATCTAAATATGAAAACTTGATACATGTTATTAACAGTTCAGCGATTGTTGAAACTGTTCTATTAGTTGTTGTTATGTATGAGGCGTGTTCACTTTGAACGAGGGGACACGGGATAAAAATGCCGCGTGAAACGGGATACCTGGCCATCCTATTTATAAGCAGGTACACAACAAGCTGCATGCCCCATTGTATTTTCAGCTGCGCTTCATGACAACATGTTCTGCTTTCGGTTTGCGGTGTCAGGAGTTCTTCCCACTTTGCTGGGCTCCTTAATCTCGCAGATTGAGAAAGTTGATCCTCGGGGGCGAAACCAGGTAAAGGGAGAGACCTCACGTGACCTCTCAAATCCAGGTCATCTTCCCGGTCATCCTGCACGAATGTGAGAATCACAGCGAGCTGAAGACTTGGGGGAGGCGATGATATCAGAGCACTAAACACGGGGGGTGGAGGTGGGGTTTGTGGTGTGGAAATAAATGTGTGTGTGGAAGCTGTCAAGCACTGAGCATGCAGTAGATTCATTGTTTAGATCTCTTTGTCTTTCAGTAAAATTACTCAAAATCTGCTCAGCATGAAACTTGGTGGAGAGGTGGTGCGTGGGTGAAGGAGTAATCCATTAAATTTTGGTGCCGACTTGATGACTTTGTTTAAAATTGTGAGCTAAGGCATTGGTCTTTAAGCTGAACTGCTCTCCCAAATTGTCCTCCTAGTTCTTTGATGAGATAAGGTTTGATTTTTATGGCTGTTCAGACAGAATTATCTGACAGAAATCTTTGAATTTCCCCCTAAATTAGACTGAATACACACAAATCCTGCACAATAAACACACTGCTCTGTGGTCCATCTTTAGCTGAGATTTTTAAAAAAGCATCACTATCAGTACATGAGTTATAGGGTAAAAATAAACAGGTGTCTAGTTGTATTTCAAAATTCAAAAGCTTTGGAGTCCTCCTCCTCAGCAGAAGGACTTTTTAATATCTGGTGAACTCGACGATTAGCGGCTCATCAGGTTATTTTGGGGGTGCTACTAGAAGTGGTTTGCAGGCTTTTATTATTAAATATAAACACTTAATTTTAGCTCCTGTTCCTCAGAAAGGTGGCGTGGTGAAAACGCTGCAATGCTGGTCACGTACATAACTGGAGTAGACCTCTGTAGAGCTGTCGACCATGAAGAATCAGAGTAGCTGCCACCATGTAGCTTCAGACTTTCTGTCTGAGTGGTCATTTAACACGTGAATATAGCTGGAAAAAGAAATGTTTTAAAAACTATGAAAGATGCTTTTTGTTGGTGATAAAATCAGGACTTTAGCTGTGATGAGAAGCGGGTTAGAAAAGCTGGTTTACGTGAGTCTTTATGGGCAGCGTCATGCGCTTACAGTTATCCGATAACAAAAAGACCTGTATGAGGAGGAGGAGAGAAGCAGAAGGATGCAACATTATCAGCAATAGCTGTTTATACAAAACACACACTGGTTTCTTTGTTGCTGCTGGAAATGAACCTTCGTCCTCAGTTCTTGGGATGCTGGGAGTGCACGATATGGACCGATATGGACGGTTGAATCGATGCCAGTACCAGGAATTCAGTACCTGTGCCTTTCTTTTTGTGGTACTTTACTCATTTTAAAATAGTAAATTCAAAATTTTCTCTGACAGCTTAAGTCAGTACTTCTCAGCTGAAATGTTTTTTTTTTATTATTTTACACACCACACCAGCGTCCTTGGTCGCTGTCTAACAATGTCTGTGATGTTGACGTCACTGTCACAGTGTTTGCCTACTACAGCATGAAATATTATGTTATTAGTCACAGTTAAACGATAAGATTTTACACATGCTGTCTCGCATAATGCGTTTGTTTACCGTAAATGGCATGCTGAGAAGAAATTTCAGTGCAGCCAAAATGTCAATGAACAGAGAGAGAGTGTGTGTGTGTGTGTGTGTGGGGGGGGGGGGGGGGACTTGTTTCTGTGACAACAGCTTATCCAGTTGCCTAACAAGAAGCACTCTGAGAGCAGAGACCTCCACCAAGGCAGCTCGCTCTCTCTGGGCAGTATTTCCTCCTAAGGGAACAGTACTCTATTTTGTATATATTCACTTTTTTTTTCTTTGTTCTTTTTAAACATACTTTAAGAAGTTTGTAGCGAAGAAAACAAATCAGATAAGAGTAGCACGACTGATGTTTACTTTGATTACACAAACATTATGTTGATATTTGGATGCAAACTATAATGGCATATTTAGAATCCCCATATACCAGTATCACTTCCTAAATGTTGCAATTCAAACAAAAGCAGTTGAATTTTAAGCAGTTTTAAAGATAAAAGACATTTTATGAAAGTTTGACCTTACTTGCCCTTGAAGAGGTCAGAGGTCAAAAGTAATGTGATATTTAGAGACCCCATTTATCATTCCCTATATGCCTATATTTTGTCAATTAGGGCTGCAACCATCAATTATTTTAGTAATCGATTATCCCATCGATTAATCGAGTAATCGGATAAGAAATACTTGCACATTTGAACTTCTGTAGCTTAACTGCAGATTTTTCTCTGTGTGAAACAAACAGCGGTGGATGGAGCAGCTACAAAGTTCTCTTTTCTTCACAGGTGGTTTATGAAGGACCTCCAGCTGTTTCCCAGTAAAGGTTTTAATGGTGGTTACAGGAACAAGGCCTTGAAGGAGAGGTCAGAGGTCAAATGTGACATCATATTTTACATCTTTATATGGTACTTTCTGTATGTTGACAATACACACCATACTTGTAAGAATCACAGTTTCTAAGTTTCTGGCTTTTTGTCAGTTTTTGACCACTAAATCATTAAGTCGACCTTGAAGACCTGTGGTGGATGTAAGCCAAATTTTAATGGATCGTTAATATGACCTCACTCTACACCCGTACAAAGTTTTATCAGAATTAATTATAAACTTTTTGAGCTATCGTGTTTACAGACAGAATGACACACACACAAACTCTACCAAAAACATAACCTCTTTGTTATCTAATTATCTGAAGATGTTGATGTCTCATTTAAAGCATCATCATTGGCATCCGTGGATTCACCTTTCGGGGCCGTCAAATGCGGCACACTCTTCAGCTTTTAGGTATATTTTGTATTTGATCAGGTGTTTCCTCCGATTCGATGTGCTGCCAAAGCAAGCTTTGCATTTTGTGCTGCAAATGCTGCAGAGAGCGTTGTCTGCATCGAGTTTTGGAAAGTGTAACCACACTTGAGATTACTTTCAGCTTGCCGCCACCATTGACCTGCATTTGTTGTTCTTCAGCGTATCGCAGGAGTGACATCACATGGTCTCACTAACCCTGATGTGCTCTGGTGCTGAAATTTGTCCCTGCTTGTCACGAATTGGACGGCTCAGTTCACATGTGCAGCTGTCGCTGTGCAGCCGCCTCTTGGACGGCTTGCAGGATCTTCAGGTGGTCACAGCTTGGCTGGATACATTGTAGCGTGTTGGTTGGTGAACCTTTTGAATTGTTTGGCCTGCTGTCCCTATAAAAAAATATTTTTTTACAGTTCATTAAATCCATGGCATTTGTCAAGTTAATGAATAAATTACAAAATAATGGCAGTTATTTTTTTTTCCATAATCAAGCAGCGTAAGTTACATTTTTTTTTCCCCCCTGCATGTGGAGATTAGCACAGATGCCTGCTGTGACAAACAACAACAAAAAAACCCCACTTTGAGGTAAATCAGAGTCCAAACAGTTTCAGGTTAGACAGCCAAACACAGTGAGCCAGAAGAAGATATAAAGCTCTGAGAGGAGTGGGTAAAAATTTGCAGTGGGCTCACAAAATCTGCAATGGGGCGACGCCACATTAAACACTGTCATTTGATCCATTATTATTATAAAAATATTGTTCATATCTTCTTTAACGTCTTCCCAAATCACACAAGCTGCCTTTGCAACGGCAGACTGTCAGCACAGCACTCCTTCATTCCTGGCAGGGTAGCACATACTTGGTGTTGCATGAAGAATTCTCTTTCATGGAAAAGACTTTTTAGGCCTTCAATTTCTTCAGAGGCTGAGTGTTAAATTGGCGGCTTGAGCCTCATTTAAGACAACAGAGACACCTTTTTTATTGCAGTTCACGTGGCAGAAAACACCAACAATGCATCGGCTCGTCTTCTCCCAGTGCACAATTCCTGACTCTAAAGTGTCATTTGTCAGAGCCGATAAACACCGCCAGCCCTCCTTTCCAGCCCTTGCATCAAAATACAGAAAGCGCTCCCTCACTGAGGACTGCAGCAGTGGTTGTTTGGTAAACTGTGAGGACCAGCTGAGGAAGGAAATGCATTCGTTTGGATTCCTGTTTAAGGAAAACAAGGAGCGTCATTGGGGTGTGAGTGTGAAATGAGCTGTATTATCTTTCTTTACTGAGAATGAATGAATGAAGAGATGATCTGTCCTTGTCCTTTTCTGCAGCTCAGACAGTCGTCCATCTTTTAACTCCAGGGCAAATTCTGCAAATTTTTCCAAACTTCAGACTCAAACATCCTTTTGGTGACCCGGAAAATGTGAGACAGATGCACCGTGTAGCATGGACTCAATGAAATGGGCTTCAGGCCCAAAGAGACAGACCGCTGAAAGAAAGCAATTGAGCAAAAAGAGTCGCGGGAATGCCGAGACTGATTCATTTTTACTTTGTGAAACTCACAAAGTGGCATTGTGTCTGTGTTTGAGACGCCAGCTGCTATTGCTGGGACCAGACTTAAAGGGAGTGGCTTTCATTTAAATAATTTATGGTGGTCTTATGGTCCAGTGACAGTATTTACCACCCCTCCTCCTCATCTACCTTCAACATTACATCTGCAAACAACAGCTTTTTATATTTGTCACAATTTTCATGATGTCATAGGAATATAAAGGAACACTTTCTTTATACTGTATTTTTTTTTTTTTTTTTTTTTTGCCAGTAGCCATTCAGTGAATTTGTGATTGGTGATTATTAGTGGCTGAGCCTGCCTTTCCCTCATAGCACAGGGAAAGTAAATGCACACATTTCAAATTAAAAAAATCCAGAGGAGAACAGTTAAAGTCCTCGAATAAATTCATTTTTATTATTTTAATCAAGAAAACATGGACATTAGGGAAATGTCAAATGTGCTTTTTAATGAAAGACATGAACAAAGTTGTGCAGAAATAATCAAGACGTGACTGAAATGCAGACTTTCAGCTTTAATTCGAGGGGGTTTACAAAAGTACAGTTTAGGAATTTTAAACACAAATTTTTCCTCCATTTTCAGGGGCTCAAAAGTAATTGGACTACCGGCCCGCAAGCAATATCATGGCTAAGGGAGACCAGTTCCCTCATTCTGTTAATTCATGACAAATTAAGCTGATTCCAGGTGTTTGTTGCATTTGGTAGCTTTTCCCTGAAACTCTCAATATGAGGTCACAATGATCACAGAATTGTTTCCATGGTTTAAAAAAAAATCTGTTTCACGTCAAACCAAGTCAAGAACATTCGAGGGGGTAGGCGTATCATTTTCGAGGTCTGCATCAGTTGATTTAGAAACATTGGATACAAAGGATTTTCATCCAAGTATTAAAAACATTTTTATATTTAAAATGTTTGTCCAGTTATTGTTGGGCCTCTGAAAATGGGAGACTGTGTATAAAAATGGCTGTAATTCCTAAACAGTAAATGTAATACTTTGTTAAACCCCTGGAATTACAGCAGAAAGTCCACACTTCACATTTTGATGGTTTATACGCACCACAGTAGATTTTAAGTCAGGCAAAATTGCACGAATTGTGTCACTGCCCAAATACGTTCGATGTTGTGTGCAGCCACACTGCTGCACAGCTGTTCCAAGGCCGGTTGTCACGAGAGTCTGTGCATGTAAGAGGAAAAATGGCAGCTAATTTAACACTTATTATTTTTCTTTCCCCTCGCAGTTTCAGGACCTCCAGTTTGACAGAGAGACGATGCTGACCTCCAACCGGAGTTTGGCCGAGGAGAGCCTCGCTCAGCGACCTCGCCTTAATAACGGCAAACTCCAACTGGCGGAGAAATACCAGGAACTGTCCAACCTGGCAACCACATGCTGGGAAAAACAGAGTCATCTTGGTGAGTTTGCCCCCACCGCCAAAGAGACAAAGAGAGGGGAGAGGGGGGTCTGTTTCGGGTTTTTTGTAGAAGGGATGCCAGTGCGGAATCACTGTCGAGACATAAGTCAAGAGGACTGTGGTTGTGATGACAGGGTCACTGGTTCAGAGTCCAAAACCGGACGGGTAAATATGGCCTTCCTAAGTGAGAGTGAAGCAGTGAAAAAGGAGGAATTTTTCGTTTTTCTGATGATAGCCGCAGAGATTTCAAAAGGTTCAACCAAAAGAAGAAATCCCTCAAATCCAAAGAAAATGTTTCATCCCAACCACTTAAGGTTAAAACTAATTACACACGATAACCCACAGCGGCTCCTCGTTGTCTCTTCCCCGTGCGATTGCACTCAGAAACACACACTCGCTGGTGCACACTTTGAGACATAGAAAGCAAAACTAAATTTAAGTTAATTTACATTTGACTCGCTGTGACACCCTCGCTGGTTCAGAGGATCAGGGAAGTTTCACATCAGGAGTGCAGAAACACTTCAGAGTGTCAGCGAGACGAGCCTTCAACCGCCTCGGCATGACTGGAGTTCGGTCATGGGAACGAAATGGAGCATATCAAATGCCAGCAGGAAGCTTGCAGCAGTTGTCAAGGAATTTGCGGGGTGAAAGGGGCCTTGTCTTTGTTTAGGGAAGTCATGCTTTTGACGGAGCGGCAGCAGGGCAGCAGCAGAGGATGTCATCTAAGCCCTGGTCCTAAATTTTTAAGCCTCGTGAGCGAGTTTTTGACATTCCGACAACTGAACCACATTGAGCGGCTGATAAAGTCAATCCTGCTGCATTCGTTTCCATAGGTAATGGATGCTGCTGCTGCTTATTTGTAAACCTAATGTGTGCGTTTGTATGGATCAGGAGCAGTGTGTGGTTTCTGCCTCAGCTGCCGGCCAGCGATGGAAGTTGGGTGGAATTTTAAACTTCCTGTCAATGTGTGCGCGTTACTCCACAGATGCTATCCCACCTCCCTTGCAAAGCAGGATGGGCGGGGGTCCATACTTCCTCTGCAAAACATCTGATTCTCATTTGGTGAAACGGGAAGGGGGGGGGGGTATGAATGAGGCGAATAATCGTAGGAGAGACAAACGTTGGAGTGGATCAAGGCAGACAGCTGTATTGTTTAATACATCCTGCTGTTTAGTGTAGGAAAAGCTGGCCTGGGTGAGCTGCAGTTGTAGTCTCCAGGTGGAGCTGAAGCCTCGAGTGTTTCTGCTTCAGTCGGTTTCTCACAAGTATTACTGGCATTGTTTTCCCGCTGCCTTCTCTTGTTACACTAGAAACCAAGTGCTTTGACTTCCATGCTGTAACCTTAAAAAAACACTAAAGACATGAACATATTGCAGCTTATTTAGACATACTCATTAAAGATGTTCCTTAATTATAACCATCAGGTTTCTCGGGGAAAAGATGAGCAACACTAATGACTGGGGAGAAACCGATGAAGGGAAACTTGAGATCTTTAAGTGAAACCACCACACAAAAGAGGAGGACAAAGGGTCAGTGAGTGCTGCTCAAAACAAAGAAATAAATGTAGCAGGAGGATGGAGGAGGAGACTGTAGAAAGGGCAAGTTGAAGCTCCAATCTTAGAATTTCCTCGTGGGTTTGCCATTTAGGTTAGAATTCCATATAAATGGATAGACATGAACCAAATCTTAAACAGGTCATTTGCAAACTGGAGGAGGTTTTAGAGGTTAAGGCACTTGTGCACTAGCTTCACTTTTCAGACTCAGGAACTACGACCTTGAGACCCATCAATAAGACAGTAATGCATTATTTAGCATGTACTCAGCACTCAGTGGTTGGACCACAACCATCTTCACAACCAAGATCTGTTACTGTATCTGTGCGCAGACAGGCAGACGTGTAACTAGAGACTATCTTCTGATGGGATCGCTCCAGCTGTGGTGCCATTGACTTCTCTCACCTCATGTATAGAGTCCAAACACAGATATTTGAAATGGGCACTTAAAGATGCATTAAATATAATATAAGAGTGGGGGACTGTTGCCCCTAGCAACCTGGATAAGAGGTAGAAGATGAATGGATGTATTAAAATATGATATAAAAAATAAAATTAATGTTGGTCACGGGCTATATAATGAGAACCTACCCAAGTTCTAAAAACGGCATTTGTAGTACGTCCTTTTGAACACATTTTCCATGATGATTTCCTCGTGGCTCAGGAGGTGGAGGGAGATGTCCACTAATCTAAAGGTCAGCGGGTTCAGTTGCCCACTCATACCTGCGCCTATAATATGAAAGGTCTATTTGCCATTTACAGATATTTCAAGTGACAGCGGCTTCAGTCGGTCACAATGCATGGAAGCCACAGTAACTGTAAGCTGTTTTTAGTTAGAAATGGATCCACAGTCACAGACACACATTCATGTTAGGAAAGCAGTGGTATGTTTGCTGTGTTTAAGTTCCCCCGTGGCTTCTTCTGATTCCTCAGTGGATGATGAAAAGCATCCTTGGACACCTTATTACCAAAGCAGAGGTAGTCCAGCTGAGGCAGCCTGAGGTAAGCAGACTCAACCCTCTCCTGAACAGAATTTATCCAGCTGTAACTTAAGAGCAGCAGACCTGTCAAACCTCTGATTTCTCAGTAATGCTGGAGTTGTGTCTGTAAAGTGTAACTTCTGAGGCCAGCACCATTTCATACTACATTATTTTGTGTGGTTACAAGTCGCACTGAAATCAAGATCGAAACATAGCGTTTCCCTCTTGGAGCTAGTCCTGGATGCTAGATGGATAAAGAGAAAAGAGGCTTCTTGGGTTGAATCCTATTATTCTTTTAATTATCACGCATGCTTCTTAATACATTTTACAGTCTGGATGCATGTGTTTTTATGTGACAAATGCAAGTGAGACATTTGCTCCAATAGCAGCATCTTTCTTTCTGCTTTAATGAGAAAATAATTACAGCAGGGAAACGCTGCTTGCTAGTGAGGGTTCTCTTCTGCCTTTGTTTTTTGGGGCGGCGGTTCAGTTCATACCTCATTTTTTTCTAACTAGACATTAAACGCTTCACTTGGGTATCACAGTATGGAAAGATTGAATTGTGGTACAATATTGCAGATGCTCGAGAAGAGTTATATTTGTCCTTATTGTTCTATATGGCTCTGCACTGAAATGCAAGAACAATGCTGCTTCCTTGTTTCTTTCTCTTCTTCTGGTTGTCAGCTGGTGAGGAAGCTGATGTTTGCCCGAGGCACAGTAACTCCAGTCTTGTAGCATGGTATCATGTATGTAGCCATCGAGTGCATATTTAATTAACCTTTGAGTATTTTTTCCCCTGGGTTGACAGCTTTGTGGTGGGCCTCAGCTAGGGAGTGGGGGGTGGGTGTCTTTTCCCTATCGGCTGCTCTTTTATTTCAAAGACAAATCTGAACAAGAGTCATTCTCCCCTGTTGATTTATGTGGATTAGCCCTTGTGTGGAAGATTTTATTGCCCTCGGGGCAGTGGTTGACATTTCTTTAGAAGCCAAAAAAGTTCAAACCCTACGTTTTTAGTCAATCATTACAATAAAGAAAGGTCCAAGTTGAATTTTACATTAAATACAAGTTAGTTCAATAGCACTAGGCTCTTGTTTCACTTAGTATTTTAGACCTGGTTGTCCACATCCAGTGGTCTTCAGTTAAATAACCTTATCTTCATGTCAGTTGTCTCTCCTTCCTGCTTGCCTCTGCTCACTAGAAGAGATTGAAACAGACGTGGTGAAACCGAGAGCAGAGGAGAAAATCTGATATCGCGGTGAAATGAAACTAGTACACATAAAGTATGTCAATAGTACAAATGTAATACATTATTTTCACTTTGCTTGTCTCTCTTTGCTGCTCATGGAAAGCACACGATGAAAGAGAAACGGTGTAACTGAGAGCAGAGGAGAGAAACTAACTGTAAACAAAGACAAAAGACTCTTGCATGGTCCTGAAATGAAGCTAGTACGCATAAAGTATGTAACAACATAACTGTAATACGTTTGTTGTTTCTGTGGAGGGACAGTGAGGAGGGGACTTGTATTTATTTATATTTTTTTATACCCCCCCCACGCCCACCCCAAAGATTTCTGCTGACAACATTGGCAGTAACCGAGTGTAAATTGTTAGAAGCTGCATTTGTCTCTTTCTGGAATCAGTGACCCATTATTTTAATGATTACTGATTGGTTTCACAGTAGATCTGCCACCTTAATTACTGTAAACTGCAAATATGTTGAGTAAGATGCCAAATCTTGACTTGTTGCAACAGTAAATGAGGAGCACATGAGCACAAAACGGTCCTCTGGAAAGCGATGGATGATCTCATAGCCCTTGCCTGTTGCGACTGGGAACCATTTAGCCACTGCTATGGCTATAAACTATGTAGACTTCATATGAGGTTTGATTTAGAGGAGATAGCAAAACTTTTGCCATAGTTGAAAACATGAAAATGAGGCACGGCAGTTTTGTAGTGCCATTCGTCAGCACTGCGAGCGGAACAGCTGCTGGCACCAGTTGAATCAAACCGTTGTAGGTAGTTGGGCTGTTGCGGATCGTTTGAGGCCACTGAATGTTTTCAGCTGTTTGAATGCTGCGGTTTACTAACTGCGACCTGACTGCACCTTTTTCCTTTTGTGTCCTATAAACCACACGCCGATCCCTTTTACAGAAAGAAGAGCATGAAAGCGTAGATATTAAATTCCTGTGATTAAAACAACTTATAAAAGCACTGACCTCACAGTAAATTTTCTTTACACCCACATGATCAGGACAATCAGAGGTCAGTATTAGACAAGACTGTACTTGCTGTGTCTTATTTCATACTTGTAGTTGGGTGTGGTCATCAAAATGGGATTATGGGCTTGTTTGTTGCTATCATAGCAGATCTAAATGAATCTGAACTGTAAGATGAGGCTTTTATGTTCACTTCCTTTGAGGACCCAGCTGACTGAGACTATCCAGCACCTCTCCTGCTGGAGAACAAAGTGCGTAACCAAGCTTTTTGTTCGGGACTTTCCGTACTCTGATTTGAATAAAAAGGATCACACCCTCTGACTTAAAGTCAACAAGTCACTTGTGGGTTTGAATGATGTAAAAGATCTGAATGTTTCTTCGGGTTTCTCTTCTTGTGGATTTAGACATTTATGAGGCGTTTGGCTGTCTGGCTCCATTCACTTTTTGAATGTGTTAGTTGGCTCAGTGTCTGTTGCATATTTTAGGGATTCAGAGTGAGAGAAGTGGTGTCAGAGGAGATGCAGAGCAAAGTGGAGATGCTGAGCGCGTTACACTCAGTTGGCAGCTGCGAGACAGGGCATGGGTGCAGCTTCTACCACCGCTTTCAGCTTGAGGGCTGCATGTGTGAGTGTTTAATCCATGCTATCGGTGTGACTGTCAGTTGCTTCATCATTTTTGGTCCTTGATGGATTTCACGTTCCCACCAGGAGCTCCTGTACTGACTTGGTGTTCATTAAACGTTTTCTTTAGCAGGTCAGATATAACTGAATGTGCGTATCCATGTTCACAGAGGCAGCAATTTGAGCAGAGATGCTCAGACCTCCCTTTTCCAGTACACATACCTCCATCCTCCTGCGCCTGCACCTCCTGCGGGTGGAGATGCATTGAAAATATACAATCAATTTACTGGTGAAAGCAAAAGTCCAAGGATACAGTAATCCATGTATAACTGCAAACAAGACATGTGGGAACAAATCACAGGTGTAGACGATCGACCACGGCTGGAGGTAAAAAAAAATGAGAGCGGAGCAGATGGTCAGATAGGAAGGAAAAGGCTAGATTAGACAAGTGAAAACTAACCATCAAAGTAGCGCGGGAAATAAAAACCCCACTGAGACAGGAGAACAAAGGCACTAACACATAAATAAGGACGAGGAAACACTGGAGCCATATGAGTAACTATAATACCAAAACAGAAACCCTCGCGAACACCCAGGACCACGACACATACGCGAAAACCCGCTTACCTCCCACTCACCAATGGACCTCGGTATCCTGTCCCTGGATCTGGTCCCTTGATCATTTCTTCATAGGGGTTTTTTCAGGCGTGTTCAGTCTGGCCCCTTATCCGAGAAGGTTTGCCTTGGGACAGCAAAGCTCCTGGGATAAATCAGGCACTTAAACCCCTCCACCATGATAAGGTGGTGATTCACAGAGGGGACAAGCAAAACTAAATATTTTGGGGAAGTATAATAGTGATTTTAGGACAAATTTGTTGCCTCACTTTTACATTTACCTAAGATGCTGAGCATATCTGTATTATTATGCGTGAGCTTATTGTCGTATCTGATATTGCAACATTTATTCTGTTTTTTTTTTATCTGTTGTCATTCATTGGCTATTTCTCTTTAATTCTTGTTAGTACTTGTAGTTGTTCTATTTACAGCAGGTACTCGCTGTCTTTCCCAGAGATGGTATGTAAAAGGTGGACATACCCATCACAACGTCCTAGTGAAGGCCTGTTTTTGAGGTTTTCTTAGCTGTTTGAAACCAAACATTGCTGCCAGTTACAAGAAAGGCTTCCTCTAAAAAGCCATATGTTTTATTGTTCTTCTGGACACTACTGGGACAAAAATTTACGACGTAAACATCATCTTGTATTCATTAAGACTTGAAATTAGTGATCAAGTCAAAAACTCATAAGGAAAGTGTTTACTGAGGTCATGGTTCATGAAAGCTGAGGATCATTTTCTTGTAGACATCTACACAAACTGGACCTATTGCTGGCAGGGTTTTTGTTGGCACAGATTAGGCCTTTGTGGGGTGGCTAGGCACATAAGCACAGTGACTCTGCATACAGTAAAGAGAGCCAGAGTTAGCTTATTTGACAGAAATGGCTAAATTTTCCTGTTATTTCTGACCACTGTGATGAACTGTGTATTCTACTCGAGTAAGTTGAAGACCTATTCAACAAAAGTGGTTTAAAAGCCTAATTTTATCACAGTGCTGGTGATTTTCCTTTGGCTCCGGCCAAAATAGACCATGGGGTGGGGTCAAAAATTCCTTTGGAAAAACCCTGACTGACCATCAAATGCAGTTTCAGGTAGTCTGTCTGTTCCAGGTGCATCTGATTCCTGTTGGGTTTGCATGGAAGGATAAGAGGTCTACACCATCTTAACAAAAAAGCAAACGTGCACAGCGGCAGGAGCGTTCGAAATGGGGAAAATCCTTGAAATAAATTGAATATGAAGCTGCGAGCGGAGGTCTTCAACTTGTCGGGCTCTGGCATTAGAGAGCGGTCTTAAAGCCAGCATTAATC
The DNA here is from genome assembly GCA_034780415.1 of Cichlasoma orientale. Lineage (NCBI taxonomy): Eukaryota > Metazoa > Chordata > Actinopteri > Cichliformes > Cichlidae > Cichlasoma > Cichlasoma orientale. Next base: position 465,617 of record JAVDPK010002601.1, read on the forward strand.
CCATGAGCTGTGCTGACCACCGAGGCTGGAGAAAGCTCGTTAACTCACAAAAACTCAAAGAACAGAAAGCGCGAGGGAGGGAAAAAAGATGTCATGGGTCTCGCTTTGATCGACAGGCCACACCACAGCTGTGACTCGGAAAATCGTCTTTTGGTTTCAAATCTTGTTTGTCTGGCGTTCAGCAAAGTGTTACTTTTAGTTTGGAGCATTTTACAAGAAGCCGTGAAGTTGTTATCACACTTGAGTAGTTGGTTGTTGCATTAGAGAGGACGAACACGAGGCTGAGGTGCTGCAGGAGGTCTAATTCACTGCTGACTCGCTGGCTAATTTTCAAGCCTCGGATACATGCACATCCTGCAAGGCCCCATCTGCAACACCGTGACCTATTTGTGTGTCATCAGCAGCAGATCTCTTCCGTGGCATCTTGAGCTGCATTTCTTCACTTGATTTCTTGTGCCAGTGCAGCACAGTTAGCAGCTTTTGAGGGGAAAAAGATTGTATTCGCTATTATGGAGCGTTGGCTTCTGCATATTTGTGTTTCCAGCTGCTGCTCCATTAGTCGGTCTCATTGATATTCAGCAGCCTTTGACCTGAGTGGACATTATCAGCAGGTCAGGCATGCAGTGTGCAAATCTGTTGTGCTTAAAGGCAAGAATAGAGTGTGTAATAAAAGCCATTTCTGTCATTTCTGTTTGTCATGCAGAGCAAATCAGTTCACTTTGGTGTGCGTTCCCAGCTCACTGATCGGCCGAGCTTAATGGCTCGTTTTCTGGCATTCACACAAGTCGGGTAAAAATTAAATTTTTTTTTAGCATGGTTCTTCAAATTTTGCTCATTTAGTCATTTTTGGTGATAAATGCAAAGAAGCAAACATTTCATAGAAATCATCAAAAGACGACAACAACCACAAAAATAGCAAATGGTGCCAGGCACAACAAACCCCGCCCCCGCAAGACGTTTTAGTTGATTTGAACATTGTCCGTCTCACAAACGTGTCGTTCTCCATGACCATGATTTCCCTCTGACCTTTAGCTTTAGCTCAAGGTTGCCGAGATTTTAACTCATCCAAGATTTTTAGTAGATGTATCTATGGTGTGAATTTTCACATTCTTCTCGAGTTATTGTGTTCACAAGATTTTCAGGAAAAACTTGACCTCTGACCTTTTATGTAAAAAAAATTTTCATCATGTCATCTAGGGGTCACTGGCCATGTTTCCTGGAAATATAGTACGAATCAGACTGGTAGTTTTTCTGTAATATTGTTGAGAGGCATACCAAAAACAATACCCCGTTCCCCCCTCCATGGGCGGGGGAACAACAAAAATAAAACAACAGCAAATAAGGCTTGGTGCATCAGAATATGAACAAACAGAATTTGGAAAATGATTAGATTAGAATGATTAGAACAGTAATGGAATCGGGTTGAGCAAATGAGGGAAGATGAAATAAATAAATCGGGGGTGTCAAACTGAATCACAGGACGGGCCAGAATTGAAGACACAGTCTGAGTCGCGGGCCGAACAGGATTGAAAATAATCATTTTAATCAGCAATATGAATACGAATGGCCAGAACACAGCAACTTTTTCCTCAACACATTAAATAATATATAAAATTATATTTTTCTTCAAAATTCACACCAGGAAAAATAAATATATTTCAAGCTGATGAAAATTTGCTAATTTTTCAGGTTAAAAACTGTGATGCGAATTTCCGCACTTCACTTCTCACTGTCCCACCAATCCGCTCTTTTCCCTGCACATTGTAGACGAGGAACCTCCGATGTCAGCGATCAGGGCCTTTGTCTTGCCTGTTTGGAAAATCCCTGCTTTCCACTTTTCATTTGGTCATTTTTGGCGGTCAGGCAGCTTAAATGTCGCTGTAAAAAGTGCTGACCGATGTTTTTATTCGCTGATCACTGATCGACGTGTCATTGGCAACGCGTTAAACGGGTTAGCGCACAGGTCTGCCTGCGCGGCAGCTGTTTTAGTGCATTGTGGGATTTGTAGCATAAGTGGTGGGCGCACCATTTACCCACAGGCCATTAATAATAGCTATATGAAATCATCTCGCGGGCCGTATAAAATTATATCACGGGCCGGATGTGGCCCGCTTGCCTTGAGTCTGACACGTGAAATAAATGAATACTTTCATCATCACCCTGATAGCAATAGCAGTTATGATTTAAAAAAAAAAAACTTTAATAGTGCTTGTGAAGTAAATAAGGAATTTATTGTAGTAAAAGGACAAAAGCTAAGATTTAAGTGGGAGGAAAAAGGTGTTTACAGCCCTGGTAGTCTCACAGAGGTCTCTGGGATCTGTATGAGCTGATATCTGAAATATGGTCATCTGAGCCTCAAACCTCTGGCTGTGATCAAAGAAGCTCCACCCACTTGCTGCTCACACCTTCTGTTTGGCAGCCAGTGGTCGACTAAAGAGAGTGTAGGTAAAGCAGCTTGTTTCAGACAGTGAATTAATTGTGGGGCTGCGCCGGTGCTTATTTTAAGCCAAATGCAGATTATTTTGAACTGGGAATCATACTAAGCTACTCCAATAGAGACCCAGAGCAAAATGTGGAGCTGGAAAGAGCAGAGCATGCCACATCATGATCCTCCACCCACCGTCTTTACCTACATTGCCACACACTTCCACATGCGTCGGATGTCTAGGTTAGAGGAATAGGTGGGCTTTTTGAATCGAAGCTGTTTCAGTGCCCACAGATCTTTAGCGCGTTGCGCTGCTGCACATACCTGAACCAAAAATAGAAGGTGGTAAATGCGCCCACGCAGTACAAGAAGCCCAAGACCCACCACAGGTCATTGTGCTTGTGCTGCGAGAGTAGGGACTTTTTGACTTTTGTTGATGCGTTAAGTGACACCAGTGATGACGGTGCACACTTTCAGTCTCTCCTCGAAGGCATCCTTTTGTGTCACGCTCTGTTGTACACGTAAAAAGTGTCAAAGGAAGCCTGAGAGACAGGAGAAGTGTGAAGTCTGGGTTAAAAATCTTATTGTCTGTTTCAGAGAGTGGAAAACGAGTATCTCTTAAGGTGAGAAGAGATAAGACTGCTGTCTAATTTTCAGGTGCAGCATTAAGGATGTTTCTGACAAACTTGGGGCGTCTTTTTGGTATCTGACTTTACTTACCCTAACATCAGCAACACAGTGAAGGTTGTTATCAACTCAATAAGTCAACCCAGGGTTTATCAAACTAGCGACAAGAGTGCTCACATGAAGGAGGTGAGCTGGCAGCAAATGACCGATCAGACCCGGACATCTCTACTGGCAGCGGAGCAGCTGATTGTTAGGAGATAAATCTCTAATATTAGAAAAATATAAAGAGGTTAAACACATAATAAAGACTGAAAGTAGCACAGCTGCTGCAGACACACAGGCTGTGTGTGGTTTTGAAATGCGGTATATGAATGTGTGTGTGTGTGCGCTTTAAGCTCTTTGCCAGCTCATCTGCCAGAAAGTTAACTGTGTTGATCTGAACGCAGCGTTTTCAGTGGGGGAGAAACAGTTCATCACTCATCCGTGTGACTTCTTCAGTCTCAGCTGTCTGCAGGTTTCCCCAACCTTACAGCACGGCTGCGTAACGACCGAAGCCACGAGCTCAGTTTCGTGATCAGTAATCTGCAAACTGTCACTACCATTGATCAGTGGCTGTGAGTGCTATTCAGAGAGCTGGAGTTTTGCTGTAATCACAGCATTGTAAGATGGTGAACGATGGACCCTTAGGCCCCCCTCCTCGATTCAGCGATGGTCGTTCCCTTTTCACATAAATGGCCTTCTTGACTCCCAGCATTCCTCCCTGTCCAGGATGTGCACGTCCTCAACACTGAAGGGGCCTGTAGGTGTAAACAGACTGCAGAGTCCTGCCCTGACACTTAGGCAGAGGTTGCTATAATTCACAGCAATCCTCTTGGCACTTAACAGCGTACACTGTATTGCTCTGAGGGACCCAATCCTGAGGGAGGACCTTGATTTGGGGGTTGAATGCCGCTGAAATGCAGTGTTTTGAAAAAATGTATCTCAGCTGTTTGGATACTCCTAACACGCTGGTTTTCGCCTGGGCAGCAGTTGTCCTTCTTCTCTCCTGGATTGCCTGGAGCGTTCTTTAGGTGTTTTCCTACCAGGTGAGGTCTGCAGCATAAGTTAATACAGTGAGAAATTAACCACCTTCATTGTACTGAAGGTTAAATTTGAAGTTACCTCGCTAATCATCGGATCCTAAACAGCTGTTATTAGCAATAGCAGAATGATTTCAGCGTCTTCCTCTAATTTAAAGAGTTGACTCTTTCCTGTAATGTATCTCAGTGGTCAGCGGAGACCTCAGCAGGGTCCATTAACATGTTGACATCAGCTGTTTGCTGAGAGGTTGTTTCTGTGCCTCCACGGTAACTGTCACATCGATCAGCGTTCCCGCAGCATCAGGCCGACGAGAACGCAGTATAGGTTGTGACTGCACATCATCTCGGATCAGTGTAGAGGATTTTAATGCTGACTCTGAACCTGCCCGGGCTCAGCGGGCATCCGTACGTTCGGAGCTTTAAGGGGCATCGGTGCCTGACAAGTCGATCCGATTAATTTGTTTTGCCTGTTGAACTGCAGACCAGTCAAATAAAAACATGATTTCTGAAACGTGTTCAGAGCTGCGACACGATGCAGAGAGGAAGTATGAGGCCGGTACGATTTCTCTGAAAAGCAGACGAGTGAAGAGAAACAAAATACTCGAGATTCATTTAAACATTAACCTTCATGTGACCAAGTGGAGTCATTTATGGCCCTGCACATTGTGACCAGTGTTAACTACTGTTAATTTATCAATCAGGAATTGTCCCATTGATGTTAATAATTAAATATTTTGAATGTTTCTGCACAAAATCTTTGAAATATCAGGCATCTGCAAACAAGATTTAGGCTGAAACAGAAGCATCGAAGTAATCGACGGGGATTTGTTACCCTGTATTGTTTCTAACTAAATAATTTTAGAATGAATGAAAACTGTTTAATGCCATCTGGATCAAATCCCATAAACTAAAAGTGCCCACGACCTTTTTTTCTTGACCCAAAGCTCACATCACAAATGTTTTATTTCAGCTGACCAACAGTTTAAAATTCAAAGAGTTTAACTTTCATTGATGGAAAAAAGAACAAATCATTAGTTCTGAGAACGGGAAGTAGATATTTTTAGGCTGCAAGGGATCAGTTCTCAATTTTAATTAATGACTTGACTGTGTCCTCAGTTAGTGATTAACCCTCAAGCAGCAATCCTTATATGAAAGGCTCTGTTTGTGTTTGTCATGCCCGCACGGTTTCCTTTATCTGTGACAGATATTCAGAAAATGTTCTGATGTGATTAATCTCAGTTTTGAATCATTTTTATGCGAAATGGAGCTAACTAGACTGATTCAAACATCAGTTTAACTGCTTTCATTCACTTTGGCCATGAAGAATGTGCCTCAAGGCTTCTGCAGCCGTAACGCTGCCTACTTTAGTTCTGTTAGCCGCGGTTCACTGCACAATGCATGATTAGAAGTGGAAAATTACAATCAAATCAAAGGCTCTAATGTCATCAATGACCCCACATGACTTCTATTATCCTTGCCGTGCCAATTCCTGTTAATGAAATGAACATTTATAGGCGAAGGTGATTTATGACAAATTCTAGGGAGCATTTTTCTGATTTAAAAATATCATAAGAGCACATGTGAATGTGCATGGCTCTGTCACATGAAGGTCAGTCACCATAATAATAATTTATTAATTTTGTATTTCTTCAGCATTGATCACCAAATAATTTTACCTTTTTAGTAAAAAAAAAATAAATCCATTTGTTCTTTACTTTTGTCTGCAAGTAGACTTGTTAACTGATTTCAGCTCCCACCCTGATGCAGTGGAAGTGAAGGTTTAATCTGGACCCTTCTGAGACCACAGTGTTGGCAGAGCTCAGCAGTTATAATGCAGAGAAAACAGAGGAAAGGAAAACTCTTTAAAGACACACATCGTATCTCCTGAATAAATGAAACCAAAGCTGTCTTCATTGGGTAGCTTTCCCTTTGAAGGAGATTTTTTTTTTGCATCCTTTGAACTTTGTGAACTGACCCTTTAACAGCAGAGCCAAAGGGAGGTCATGTCAGTCCGTCCATCTGTGAGTCCGGCCCTCTGTTCACCTGCCTGTTCCCAGAGGAGGATTTAGAAAAGTTTTGGTGACCCGCTGAAGTGTTTTTATGGCTCATCTGGAGTCTCTGCTAAGTCAGAAATGTTTACTAAAAAAATGACAAACAAAAATGAGGTCCAGCATAAACTCTGCCAAGTAAAGCTCAGATGTCACAATTACACCATAACTGTGTCATTTGGGGGAGATCGTTGAATAATAGCTGATGGTTCCCAGTGAAAATGGAATATTATCTTTGCTTGAAATGTCCATCTTTAGTAGGTCGGAGTATCATAGGTAAAAGCAGTTTATTAGCATGCAAGACACTGAAGATACTGAGGTCCTAGACCAGGGCTATTCAATTGGCGGCCCGCGGGCCACATCCAGCCCGCGGACCCCCTTTGACTGGCCCACCCCCCGACTGACCCAACGTAAGCCGCAAAAACGAATTTAATTATTTGCTGTGAGAGTTTTTAAAATTCCCACCCTTCCTCTTGTACTTGAACGCACCGCTCCCGCTATCGTAGCAGCG
>JAVDPK010002601.1:472724-515973 GCA_034780415.1 Cichlasoma orientale
GCTGTCCATTGGGCCGGATTAGAGTCTTTGCTGGGCCGAGTCTGGCCCCCGGGCCTTATGTTTGACACCCCTGTCCTAAACCATACAGTATTTCTTTAATTATAAACATAAATGTCTTGGTAAGGTTTTCATTCCAGAATATTATTTTGTAGCTTTTGAAGCAGCAGGTAGAGGTGCGTTTAGTCTTCTAGTTAAAACACTGCGACGTTCCCTCAGCTTCACGTTTCCAGAGACAATAACAGCTTCGGCAGAGCACAGTCGCGTTGTTCAAGTACACAAATCAAAGCAGTATCAAAACACAAACGGATAAAAATGAGGTTGTTCTGAAATCTGAATCTATGAGATGCCACAATAACCTCAAGGAAATCATTCAGTCTTTTGAGCCGTGACGGCAAAGATTACTTCACCTTTGTGTTCAGGTCTAGAGAAAGAAGAGAGGCGTCTGAAAGAGAGAAGCATGTGCAGATCTCAGAGAGGGTTTTTTTTTTCTTTTGGTTTCTTTTTTTGAGGCTTTCTAATTCTGTATGAGTTTGCGATCAGTTCGATGTGTAGCACGCCTGATGCGGTCTTGTTTATTTCCAGTTAAAACTCACGCAGTTAAGTTTAGAATCGGTTATTTAACAGGGTCGAGATGTTTGTGGTGGTGGCAGTAACAGGTTTTCAGGGCAGCTATCCCATGATTATTCTGTAAAGGGAGGGAAGTTTTAAAAAAAAAAAGAAATGTGGAATAATGAATATTTATTTGATTATAGTCGTAGCTCATTGGTTGAAATGGAAACAAAAACAGTCCGTTTCTGCTTTGCAGAGGTCACACATGTAGGCTCTAAAGACTGTCCATTGGTGTCCATTAGGTTGTAGTTGTTCCTGGTGTTTTCCTGCTTCTGTCTGTTCCCTCCTTTGATTGTCTGCCTCGCCTTCATCAGTCACCTGTGTTTGATCATCGTTTCCTTCCACTGGGTCAACCCCGTCGTGCCTCAGGAGTCTTGTGCTGTGTGTTTGTGCCTCTGTTCAGTTCTCCTTGCCCTGAAAGTGGATATCCCTGTGTTGGTCAGCTGAGGCTGTGAGCACAGAAGCCCCACCCACTTGCTTCTGTTTGAGAGGGATGGCCAATCAGAAGTTGGCTTAAATGGAGAGGGATGAAAACATGTTTTGGACAAGATGAACTGAGGTGCTGCACAAAGGCACAGTATACGATCTCTGAACCGTGAGCTGGAAATGAGGAAAGTAGCTCTGCTTTACATAAAATTAAGATTTAATTACTGCAGTGGTGCAGTCACAGTAAATGCAGAGATGGCACGATTGCATACAAAGTCTATATACTGAGGTGAATCCATGCCAGGCACTGCGAATAGAGGCAAATGTGCATCGGTACAAGTTAAAATATTTCAACTTGGGCAAAAAATAATTAGCTTCACAGTGGATCACAAAAGCCCATCCGCTTGGATTTTCCCATAGATTTAAGATTCTCCCGACAGCACGGTTAAGGACAGGCGTGCTGTTTGTGGGCAGCTGGAGCTGTATGATTCAACTTCACTTTTTTTATAGAAACTGTAAAAAAATGGAAAGGGCCTGGAGAAAACAGAGTCAAATCGTGGGAGTTCGTGGTAAGCTCTGAAAACACATTACAGTAACTTGATTCCAGCTATCAGTTGTACTCGTCCTGTTGGCCGTTATGAACGAATATCTGTGGGTTTCCAGAAACACTCCAGCGACTGAAAACACCATAAGATTCTGTCAAACTAAAATGTAGATGCTAAAACTATAAAACGACACCATTTTGAGTTATACGTACTACTCCAGATAATTTTCTTTTCTTTTTTTCTTTTTTTTGCTTCATTTGTCACAAAGAGTTCACCTCTACACTTTTCCCTCTATTAACGGGCCTGACCTCTCTAATTTTTATATCTTAAATTGCTTCAAGGTTTGTGAGTTGGGAGTAAAATGGTTTTTACTTTCAGCCTGCACTCCTAAATGTCTCTTTCAGCAGTTTGATTTATCTCAGCTGAAGCAGCATCCGCAGATGACACTGAAATTCCTGCAAAGTGGCATTTCATAATTGAGCCGTGCACTGACGGAGCTATGATTGCTATCTGTGCCTTATCACCATTTTAGCTGGAGGAGATTCTGAGACATCTACTCGCAGATGGCGTGACGTCTGTTTCGGGGGGGACTTAATTTTACTGAAAATTGTTTGCGGCCTCACAGGCGATGAATCCTAGATGGATGGGTGCCGTTTGCTTTTGGTGCAAAGCGTCCACAGGAGAGCAAAAAGGGAGGTTTAGGAAACGTTAGAGTCGCAGTGTGACTGCCTCGCCGTCTCATTGTCTCATATCAGCTCCCAGACACGGCGCGACTCCATCACTGACACCATTCACTCGTTAGCGCGGCTCCGAGCAGCCTCCAGGTCCACTTCCCCCCCCCCCGTCAACTCCTGAATGTAGGCCACATACAGCTGCTCTAACAGCATTTGTTTGCCTGGCTGTCACCTCTCATCACACCCCCATCTCCCAGCATCTGCAGCGTGGGGTCAGCAGCAAGGCCATGCCTGCTTTTTACTACGCCAGAGCGGATGTTTGCGAGCACTGGAACGTAACGTGGAGCGGTGGATTATTAATGCAGAGGTGACGGCGTCATCCACTTGTTAAGTGATGGAGTAACAACCCTGTTTCCGGGTCCCAGCATCTCCTGAGATGTTTTTAATGTGCTGCAGTGTTTTGTTTTGTTCTTTGAGACTCGAGCCCCCAAAAACTATTCAGTCATTGTTCTTTGGCCTCTCCAGATTTTCATTAGTGCATTTCATGAGTAGCACATCCTCAAGCTAAGTTTTTTAAAAAACTCGTGGTAGTTATCGTCACTCTCAGACCAACTAAGATCTCAGTGTGGACATCAGGCGTATGAGCAAGAAACCCAAAGCAAGGAGAAAACTTGTTAATGACTCACCTTGTTATGGATCGGCTCGTCTCAGACGTCCTCCCGGTTTAGTTGGTTTTCGATGTCTTCCTATCATTTGGTGCCGTTTGGGGACTTTTGGAAATGGCTGATGTCAGCTTAGCATTGATGAGGTTTGTTCTTCCTCAGAATCCCTTTAACGGCGATTATCGCATTTAAAGATCTGCGTGAACGATTTCGCTGCTCCGGTGCTGACGTTCAGGAGCGAGTGAGGGGAAAGCAACTGCCTTGAACACATTGTCTATTTCTTTATCCATCTAGATGGGGAGGGGGAGGATTTTCCCGAGGGGCTCCGAGTTATTAGAGCCATTACTGTGACCTTTATTTGCCCCTCGGTCTCGGCTGAACCCGGTCTGGCTTGTGGGGGTTAGCCTGGTTGTCATATCGTCTCCTGGAGGGACAAGACACACTTTGCAGTCAGCTGGGTCAGTTGTTTTCGCGATCCCCGGGAGGTGAACACACGCCGCGAGAGTGCGGCACTACATGCATATTCATGTTCGCGTGCTGCACCCATTTCTGATGATGACCGGCAGTTAGGCGTATCATCAGTGCGACTTTCTTTTTTCATTACATTATCAAATTAAATAAGCTCAGAATGAAATCTTTTAATTTTAATCTTAAAGGATTTTTAGACATTTTTTTGTCTTCATGACTAAGGGCATTACAGTCATCTTCAAATAAAACCGTGCGTTAGTCTGTGGGATGCGGTCTGAACCTCATTTTGTTTTCATTTGGGCAAATTGGCACCACTAGAAATTCGGCAGATTAGCTGTTTGCAGTCCTTGTTTACACTCGGCTCATAGATGTGCAGACAGCTTTGATACTGAAGAGAAATGATTATTCTCAGGCAAGTGCTACAGTTACGAGCGTCTCTTTTTTTTCTTCGATTTCCGAGCAGATTTAAGGAGTTTTATTCACAATCAGCTTCAACGATAATGACATCCTTTGGCAAGAGTCGCACTGAATCTAAAAATAAGTGCATCAGTTCTGTGCTTTCAGTTTTGACTGCGAGGAATATCGTTTTATGCAGATTTTGGCAGCTACACCCCGAGTCCCTGAATTACCACCATGTGTGTCACAACCCCTGCTGCTCATAGGCAGGGGGACATCACTGGGGCAAACTGCAATCAGTTTCGGTTACAGTCGGTTTTAGGGCATCTGCATCCACGTTTCTCTTTAACCTCTGAGTGTCTTTAGCTCATAAATGTCCATCACAGGCTGAAAATGTGCGCTTTGTAAGCCAAAAGTTAGACGATTGGAGGAAATATGAAGCTGGAGTGCAGAAAACGCTGTCGTTTGTGGCGCTTTAAACCCCAAAGCAACCAAAAGAGAGAGACACAGGGCACTCTGGGATTTATGAGTAGTAATCTTTGGGGGAGTTCTGCAAAACAAAAGATGCTGCTTTATAACCACCAAACTGGGAAACGTAAAAGGTGATCGCTAACGCTTGTTGATGCATTTTATGGCTTTGGGGGTTTCCTCAAAACTCCATCCATCCATCCGTTTTCTCACGGGGTGCTGGAGCATACTGCGGCTCTCATGTGGCGAGGGGTGGGGTACGCCGATCACAGGGTCAGAAAATTCAAAAAGATATATATATATATATATATATATATATATATATATATAATTTTTCCCACAGTGCCTAAAAAAGGTAGCAAACATCATCCTGCCACCCACCAGTCTGGTGTTCGTGATAGTTTCACTCGAGTGTAGCGGTTGCACAGTGGTGCTGCGTCTTCAAAGCGCAGCCTTCTTTCATTTTTAAGGTTGTAAACATGGCGAGCTTTCCCGTCTCTGCCTTCAAACAGTCACACGATGTGTCACTGCTGTAGTTCATTACAGACGTTTCTGCTTCACTCGCCTTCACCTGTCTGATCGTCCGACTGCTGTTGAGACCCTTCCAGATGTCAAACTCTTAAATTAACGAGTTATTAGATGTGAATAAGAGATGCCGTTATAACTCATAAAAATAACACAACAAACTAGACTTAGTTAAAAAAAAAAAAAAGGTGTTCATCAGTGCGTGACAGTTTGCTGACACATTAAAATGTGGAAACATAATCTCGTCATCCATCATGTTGCCGTTTGCTCGCTGAGATGCGATGTTGATGTGAGCCGGTTTAAATCTTCCGTGGCATTTGCATTTATTTGTGATGCAGTTCTTATGATTTTTGCGAGCTGCTGTCTCAGTCTTTTTAGTTAAAGGCTCCCTGCATTTTTTATCATATTGACATAGACTTAAATCATTCATGTTCATGTCAATATGATAAAAAATGCAGGGATTTTTGCCTGTGCCTGAGCGTGTGTGTGTGTGTGTGTGTGTGTGCTCTCATTGTAATGTTAACTAAGAGAATCCAAATGAGAGACGATGGCAAGAATGAGCCCCCGAATCAGCCCGGCCCCGTGGTCAAACCAGACTACTTTCCCAAAATAGCTCAAAGTTGAATATTTACAGCCCCTGTTTCCCCTTTTTACTAGCCAAAAAACGTCCACCCCATCACCAGCGTCTCCTCGTCAGCACATACCCTAAAGGCTCTTTGTGATTTGGAAAATAATTTTCTCTGCTGCGGTTTCTTGGTTTCTGGATTTTTCTTTTTCTTTTTTTCTTTTCCAGCTCCATTAAATCCATCTTCATGCATCAGTGTTGTTTCTCTTTGTCGTTGCAGAGGCTCATGTGCAGAAGCGCAGCCTGCAGACGGCGCAGAACCTCCTGCAGGAAGAGGTGGCACGTGCAGAGGAGCATTCAGAGGTAAAAACACACACACACAGACACACAAAAGCTGTGAAAACTGAGCTCTTTTCTCTTGTTCTTGCACAGAATCAAACAGTCTTTCATCACGTTGGCAGCACTCTTGCGGCTGGTTCTGAAAAGCCTTTAGTCTAGCTGACAGCCCACCCTGTTCTGTACAAGCTGATCTCTAAAGCCACGAGGCATCCTGTACATACAGTGAGCTCTACCCACCTCACCAAAGCAGCCTCGGTAGCAGTGCCTCCACGTACGTGTTCAGTCACCACTGCATTCAAACTCCACAAATGCTGCTTTTCTGTTAGCTGCGGTTTTTCTGCATTAATTACCGAGTGTCCTTGTACCATTAAATTCTGAAGACAGGGCTCAAATCCATTTAGCTGGGAGGAGGAAGAGGGTTAAAAGCACCGTGTCTTAGATGAAAATTGGTACATAATTTCGCTCAACACAGAGATCAGTGTGAAGATTAATCTGGTGGGGCTTCACAAAATAATTAAGGGTCTCTGAAAAAGCAAAATGTCTTCATCTTTCCAGACTTTTCTCCAGACTCTGCAAGTCAATCCTAACCTGACTGCCATTCAAAACACACACATGGCACAAGAATATGCAGTCCAAGATGCTGCAAAACAGGGATTGCCTCCACATCTTATTCTGGAGATTCGCACGCTAAGGATTAAGAAAACAAAAATGATCAGCAGACATATCTGCAGGAGACAAACAGGTCTGTCTCACTTCTGTCTTCTATTTTTTAAGAAGGGGCAGTCTACAGTGGTTATTTGAGTAACCGTTCCCTCACTCAAGGCAGAAATCCTCGTAGATCAGCATTAAATACTACTCAAAATGCCTTTTGAGAGCCATATCAGAACATCTCAGAACACTGAGCAGACCTCCTTTTGTAATTGATTGTCCACTGGAATGTAATTTACCCGGTGACTTTGATTTGTTCAGCAGTAACAAACCAAGCTGTGAATGAGTGATCACGACGAGCTCGTCACTGTAGCAAACAGCTCAGGCTCATACTGACATGTTTACCTGCATGAAGTGCCCATGCAGTATAGGTCCCATCATGCACTGTCATGACAAATATCTACAGCTCAGGCAGCTCATCCTGTTTTCACGACCGTCCAATTTAAGATGATTACGAAACACTGGACACTGCAGTGCATGTGCTGGATAGATTTTTGGACCAAGAGTCGTACTTCTCTCGCTTGCCTGTCCAGCTCATCGTGGATTACTGGAGGATTTTTCACAGGCAGTGTTTATCAACATCACATCAGTCATTTTAAAGCCCAACTGGAATTAAACTGAAAGGGTTTTTCTGCTTTGCACACGTAATTCAAATGGGGAAAAAATAGCTGGACAGTAGAAAGTTAATTCAAAGGGAGAGGAGGTGAAACAGCTCATTTCAGACAGAGGATATAGCTTAAATAAGTAGACCAGTATAGTAAGGCAAAGGGTAAAGTATACATTTAAATAAAAAAAAAAGAATGTTAAAGATGAATGAATCGAGGGGCTGCATCAAAGTACAGTATGAGGTAAATATAGATTAGTTTGAGCTGTGAATTACCAGATGTGCTGGTATACCAGTGATAATCTCATGCATTATAGGAATTTATTCTAATACAGTAATACACCATAAAACCATCCATCCATGGATGCATCCATCTTCTGATTTAAATCTGGGTCCGAGTCACGAGACCTCCATCTCCCTGCCACCTCCTCCAGCACCTCAGAGGCATTCCCAACCCAGCCGAGAGGGATAATCTCTCCAGCCTGTCCCGGGTCGGTCCCGGGGTTTCCTCTTGGCAGGACACGCTGAAAACGATCACTTAGGACGGCGTCCCAGGCAGATATTCGAACCACCTCAGCTGGTGCCTGTTGGTGTGGAGGAGTGGAGTGGAGCTGTGATTTTCTTTTTTTTCCAAATGCCGTTTTTAAATAGCCAATCTACAAAATTTTCAAGCAGTTCATTTTTTAACAATCCTACCTTGCTTGCAGTGCCTAAACGCTTCCACGGTCCCGTATAAACTGTGAGTGCTCGGCGTGTTTGTGGTATGCACTGTGTAAACATAAAACACTCAAAGTAGACTGGAGGAAGGTCATTGTTGGGATAAAACATTGGCAGCGATGTTTCGACATTTATCTTTGTCATGATGGTGTGCAGCGCATACAGAAAGCTGCGGTCTTACAAGGATTCAGCTCTGCAAAACGTGACATATTAACACAGTGATCCTGTTTAAATCCTGCACGCTCCTCTGGCCCCAATCAGGACGCTGAGGGAGTCTCATCCACGGCTTCAAACCCACACTGCTGCGCCCGGCTCGGATTGATCCGCGCAGCATGCCTCCCTCCCCCCCCCAATCAATACCCACACGACTCAGTCATTGGATCAACTGGCCACTGATTGATTAAGCAGCAGCCAGCACAAACCAAGCAGCCTTATTGAATGAGAAAACACACCTGAGTGCAGACACACTGGTAAATATCCAGGTTTGCTGCTTTTCAGACGAACTCAAAACAGCTTCAGATAACAGGATTTTAAATTATTGGATGACACATGAAAGATTTTGTAAAATTCCACTCGGTGTTGAATCAAAGCTCCGCGGTTTAGAGGGCTTGAAATGAAGCTGTTTTATGTCTCCGTGGCTATCTGTGTGGATCTCATTTCAGATTAAGCCCTCACAGAGCGGCTGGTTCAGTGGAAAGCCATCTTGATTTTCATGGTCGTTCATCAGCAGCGCTGACATCAGATACAGCTGTTTCCAAACATCTTCCCTCGGGCTCATTCACACTCGTTTCTCTGTGGCCTTAAAACTTCACGAAAACCACGTTTTGTTTTGGGGGTTTTTGGCCACCATGTCGAACAGATCCCAGCCTTACAGTATGGCCACCAGCTTCTTCTTCGTCTTCTTCTTTTGCTGCCTTAAATCAAACATTCTTCCTTATTAGGAACATTCCTGCTCAGGTACCAACATGAACACGGATATCTGATAAAGGAAGCAAAACCCAAACTTCTTTAGCTTCCATGCTCACTGACCTTGTTGTACTTCAATGTACAGCTCAGCGCTGAACCGAGGAAACACAGAGCACGCCGGCTTTTTTAAGTTGACAGTACTCGTTCGCAGCTCGATTTTTCCCAAAGGCCTGCTGGGAAAGTGTAAAAGCTGTTGGACAGCAGCCCAGAGGGGAAACGTTGGTCCCTGTCGCGTTTACTCTTTGTCATACAGACCAAGGTTATTATAGTTAACTAAAACAAACAAAAAGCTATATTGTGCATTTACAAACATTGAAACTAAATAATAATAATAAATAATAACAAAAAAAGTAAGTATATAGTAAGATTATTACAGTCAACTAAAACAGGGTGTGGCAAACGGGGAAAAAAGGAGAGGGCGTGGAGAAAGGTGAGCAAAAATATAGGCCTTCATGGTAGGTTCAGTGATACTTCTCATTGTCACACTGACTATTAGGGGCCAATATTCTTGGGTTTCCAACATGTCACATCCCACCTGTACCAAAAACCCGTACTTCCCGTCACTGCTACAGTTTGGAAAAGGAAACAATTCTTACTGATGTAGGATTCAAATTTGTGGTATAATCAAGGGACACCTTCATGAACATAAAGTTGCAAACCGCTAAGCCAACGCTATTAAAAATATCGTTGTCACTTTCACATAAAACAAATGGCAGCGAGTAGTCACGTCTGAGAAAAGTGTTTTTGCCAACCAGCTGATTTCTTAGATTTTTCTCATTTAAAAAAGGCAGCCAGGTGTCAGTGAACTTGAGTGCAAGTTCAGAAACATCCAGATTGGTAGTTTTATTTTTTCCTTTGCACCAAACTGTTGTACTTTTAACTGGATGCCAAAGAAGCTGTGAACACCAGGAAAGATGCCAGGCTTTATTATATATAAATAAGTTTGCAACTCGTGCATGGTGTGGGAATTTCATGTCAGTCAAAGCTGTGGCTCTTCTTCCCGTTTTTGGCTTTGCATTCTAGATATGTGCTGCTCAGTATGAACATTAAATGCCACGTATAGTTTTTTCACTCTGGATGAAATTAAAAGCGCTCCGCCTGTAGCAGCTGTTGTTTATTGTCGGAAAGGCCAATATATTCTCGGGGACCGGGGCTCTGTTTGTTTCACGGCGTCCACGCCAGATGGAGAACCTCTCGCAAGTCACAGTGGGGGGGGGAGACGCAGCGGGAGGAAGTCTAATAAACCTGAAACTCCACCAGTCACATGACAGCGACTGTTAATGGACGGTACTCTGCAACAAACATCCGCTTCAACAGCTGTTTTTGTGATTTAACCCCTCACTGTCACAGACGTGTCTTTGTGAAAATAATAAAACACATGCAGTATTTATGACCCATTTTTAACACTCAGGTGACCAAGCTACTTTGGCAACACAAATGACCAAGTGGGGGTAATTTATGACCCCGTAATATTTTATACAGGAATACTTCTTTAAATGTCACCTCCATGTTTCTGTTTTTTTCTGTAGATGTTACATTTTAAATATTTTGTGTAGAAGCACAAAAAATGAAGGCTTCTGCAGCAGGAAATGACAGGTCGCCAGCCTGTCACAGGGCCAAGGCAGAGACACAGGCAACCATTCACATTCACACCTATGGGCAATTTAGAATCAACAATTAAGCTAACCTCACTAACTGCATGTCTTTGGACTGTGGGAGGAACCCGGAGAAAACCCCACGCAGGCACGGGGAGAACATGCAAACTCCACACAGAAAGGAACTGGCATTAACAGGCCTGTCAGAAACCAGGTCAGTGGCAGAAATCAGGTCACAGGGGGCATCAGAGGACACATTTGGAGCTGAAACCATCAATCAGCCAGCTGACAGAGAAATTTAATAATCACATATTTAGTTTTTAAGCAAAAAAAGCCAAACATTTACAACTTAAGTTCCTCAGATGTTAGGATTTCTGATAATAAAACGTCTCAGTTTAAGGTGAGACAACGAGACTGTAAGTGTGGATCATCAGGATAAAAATACAGAGTGAAACTCGGCCAAATGAACATGATTTTGGCAGGGAAATAAATGAGTGTTTTTCAAATAACGAGATCCCCAAATGTAAATTTATCCCTGTTAACAAAAAGCTCAGGCCTCAAATTGCTCTAAATGTTTGGTTTCCCCAGTTTTTTTCTACTGTTGTCTCTGTATGATGTCAATGAGACTTGATATTCTTGATTGTCAGCACAGAAGCCCCGCCCACTTTGTTGTGTTTAAGAAGGGCAGCCAATCAGAAGAAGGTTGGCTTGTTTCAAACAAGGGATTTATGAGGGGCTGCGTGATACCCAAGGATTATTTTGATCTTTGGATCATGCAGAGCTGCTCTAGTAGAGTCCAAGAATAGAAACATGGAGCTGGAAATTGGTAATAAATCCCTGAAAGCAGCGCACATTGTTTCCTCACACACATGCCGAGGTTTTAAAATAGTTCACTGCTCAGTCTTCACTAATTAAGACTTGTAGAGCTGTGTGTTAGATTTTCACCTGTAAAGATTAGAAATACAGCAGCACACAGCTCCCTGATCTTTACTTTCATCCGACCACACTCTTCACAGCTCATTTGCAGCTTTTGATATGCGCGTTTAAATAAAGTCCCAATTAAAGGAAACCCATTTATTTGTGTACGTGGCCATGAAAACGGCTTCCACCTCCATGTAAATGTCTTAATAGCACCTCTCTAATCACTTACCTGCATTATGAAAAGCTTGTATATGTGAAGTCTGAGAAATCTACAGTATCGTAAGTGCAGTAACTTCACATAAAGCTACGGTGCAGTGTATCAGAGGTACCTGCACGTCTTTAAGTCCTCGGTTGCATTTACAAAAGTCGATTTTTATTTATTTTTTTTTCTCTTGCTTTTCTTAGACAGCAGCATCTGCTTTGTGTGTGATTTTTGTGCTCTCGGGAGACATTAAACATCTAGAAGCGAGCGAGACTGGTGTGACAGTGGATTGTGTGCACAGACACTTTCAGTTAGCACATCAAACACTGCCACCACTGCCAGCTACACAGGCTAATGAGCTCAGCAACTTTAAAGGAGGAAGTGTCAATTTTAGCGAAGATTTGACTTAATTCTCTGCTGTTGTACAGCTGTAGCTGCCACATTCAGCTGGAATAAAAAAAAAAGGGATACAAATGGGTGTAAGTTCAGGTTTTTAAAAGAAAATGGATAAAATTGCTTTCAGGGTGGCTAAATTAAAGGTTTTTAACTTAATTTGGTGATCTCTGAATAAACTGCGTGTGGGGTTTTTGTTTGGGGGGGGGGGTTTGCCGTGTTTTGTAAGTACTGTGAAATAAATTTGAGTTTTGGTTCCAAGCATGTTGTGGTTAATGCAGCGATTACTCCATAAATATATCTTCTGTCCTCAGTGTTCGGTTCACCCGGGCGATGCTCGTATGCAGCTGGGAACACACACACACGGGCTTTCAAGCTTTGCCAGAAGTAATAGTTGCAGAACACAGGGAATTGTTAGCCATATTAAAATTACTTGCAGTGAAATATTGTGGCTGACAAAGTTCACGGGTAAACATCCCCGATCTGATTAAGCTCGTTTGAATGGTTCCCACTCCGCTTTGTGTGCAGTCCTGCCTGCTGATGCCGGTTTATTTGTCTGCTCTGCTTCACAGGAGCTCCTGGAGAAGTTCATGGAGGGGAACGTAAGCCTGGACGAGTTCTTGGACTCCTTCCAAAGCTCCAGGAAGACGTATCACATCCGCAGGGCTCAGGCAGAGAAAATGCAGGAGCTCGCTCAGGCCAGGAAGCAGCAGGGGAAAACCAAGAGAGCGGAGGAGAGCAAAGTCCCGGAGGTGAAGAAGGACTCGGAAAAGCCTCAGGAGCCTCAGCGGCCAAACGGCTTTTTAGCGCAGGGACCTCTTAGAGTGTTCCAGGTGCGCTATGGTCTCACGCCGGCCATCCTCCTCCCTCATTACCCCGTTTCTCCGCCTGCCTCCGCCCCGTGCCATCAAAGTAGCACCCCCCCTGCTGAGCCCCAGCTGGGACAGACCCACATCCTCAGCCCCAGCGCCCCACTTCCAGGGCACGGCCAGCCGGTTGGCCTCAGGGTCATCGGACAACTTACGGGAGGCTGGCCGGCTAACGGGCGGCCTGTGCGAGTGCAGCAGCTCTACAGGCCGAATCCTCAACAGCCCGAACCGCCATACCGATAAGCCGGAGGAGGAGAAAGAGGAGGATGAAAAGCCAGTTCGAGAGGTCTTCCAAGACGTTGGAACCAAACAGTGGCTGTCACAATCATGTAAGCAAAGACTGATCCAGAGACGGGCAGCGCCGCAGACGTCCGTTTCTGTTCTCCATCCATGACACACAAACGTAACACATCGAGGGAAGACGAGCAGAGCAGAGGGAGTGAGACAGGGAGGACTAGGGATGGGCTGTGATAGCTGTTAAAACAAATCTCTCATTAAGCCTTTTTTTATTAAAGAGCAACAAAACATAAAAGGAGCAGCTTCACGACCAGCTGCAGATTCAGCTGGAGTAAAACTTTATTTGTTGGAGGCTGAAATGACAACTGCCCTCACATTCACACACTTTCAGGTTCTTATCCAAAATCTCTCGTTCTTCTATTTTTCTGCAACGTCCGTAATCAAAAATGTTCCACACTGGACTTGCCAAACTCTCTTTAAGCGCACAGACTTGTTCTGAATAGCTTCACTGGACACGATCGGTAACCCTGTGAGATCCAAGTAGCCTAGCCTTGGAGAAAAACTAACAGTAGTTTGTTTTCAGGGTTTAAGCGTGTTAGTTGGAATATTTGCTTTTCTCCCAAATGCCAAGACTTTCACAAGCCGTGATGAGTTTAGAGATCAGGGCGCCGTGTAGATCTACCTGAGTCGCTCCATTAGCCTCAAAAGTTTGCGAGGAGCAGCTTCAGCAATGAAATCAGAGAGCCTGAAACAATTAATATTAACTGTGTTAGAAAGAGAGACCGAATTATGACGTTTGATGTTAGAAGCTTCTCTCTCTCACTGATACTGACAGCCGCAGGGACAAGTCCTAAACCTGGAGATGAGTTTGCACCTTAAAATAAGGTCTGTGGTTAACATGAGCTTTGAACTTTTTCCACATTTTGTTCTACAACATGAAATATGCAAGTAAATACTCCAGTCATGGATTCTGGAGTTTTTACATGTCCGAGAAAAGGAAGCGGCTGCCTTTAGAGGACAAAAGTTGTCACCAAACACCCACAGAGCATTAGCGGTGATGATGTTAAAGTCATTTGACTGCAGTGTAGTTCTTTTATAGCCTAAAATCATGAAGAAATCATAAGCTTTTATTTGCCACAGATCTTATTTTTTCAGTAATCCATAAAGCCATTCGAGGTCGACGCTGATTTTCAGGTTTGCCTGCAAAATACGTCATCCCTGCAGCTTTCTGTGCAAGAAGGTGACAGTTCCTGAGGTACTGAGCCTGCAGTGACGATGTTGCACCGCGAGGAGTTAGAACAGAGGGGCGATGGTGGATAGAGCCCTGCAGAAAGGCCACGAGGAAGCGGTTAAAGTGAGCAGATTTTCCAAATAATTAACTCGATAATTTGTGCTGAAGCGTGCCAATAAAATGTAGAAAACTAAGCCCAACTGAACAGATACACAGTCCAGTAAAGTTTCATGAAATCCGCCTTAGTTTCATATTTTCATATTTACCGTCCAGATTTGTTCAGGTTCGGCTCACATGGGTGTTTTTTTTTTAATCCCCAGTGATCTGCGCCACCTGTGAATTTCATTCATAAACAAATTTGTTTATGCGAGTGGCTCTTCCCCTTTAGTTTGTTTGCTTGTTTTTTGTTGTACATTTTTGTGAACAGACACACCACCTCTGCAGCGTGACCACGTACGGTCGGTGCTGTTTTTTCAGCCCTCTAAAGAGGGCCGCCTCGTTAAAACACCCTGAGTGTTTGGAGTGAGTAGCTGGTGAAGTACAGTAGCCTGCGGCTTTTAATTAAATGTGTCACATACATTTAATTAATATTTCATACTTTATGCTGCTCAGCTCATGTTTATTAATTAGGCTGCCGCTGTAAACAGCAGCTTTTAGTTACTGGAGATTTGACACTTGAAATGCTATCGAACCCCATCCCTAGTGAGAGGGTTTTGTTGTTTTTTTTTAGTTATTTTAATATATTTTAAAGCGATGGAGATGAAGCACAGGGTTGTGAAGCACATCCACAAGTCAGGGGAGACGGAGGAGGAGGAGGAGGATCGTCGTTCATTCACACAGCCGAGGACGGACAGAGACGTCACCAACATGAACGATGACATCGATAAATTGGCGTTTGACAGAACTCTCATTGGTTGTCATCTCATCAAATAAAGCAGCGACATACTTCGCGATCTCCGATCGCGAGCGCCGATGGGAGAGATCGCCGCCGAGCAAAGTTTGAACAAAGGCGCACCGGGGAGCGGAGCAGGTGGTATTTATTAATAATTCCCAGACTTTAACCTCGCAGTGTTATTTACAGTGTCATGTGTGTTAGAATCACAGACGATTACCCAAAGCCTTCTGCCTCACATCAGTGAGCGATTTATTTATTCATGTAAATCCTATTTTAAATGGCTGACTTCAAAGCTTCTTGTTTACCGTGCTAAATGAGGAGCTGCTTCTCCTTTCAAAGCAGCCCAGCGTTGCCCCCTCCCCCCCCTCGCTCGAACTGAGCTGCAGAGTGAGGTGAACTTAATCTCTATGAGAATGCGAGCCCTCAGTGAAATGAGAGGAGGTTTGGGAGGTTTCCTTCTTCATTTTCTCATCATGCCATCCTGCATCATTTAAAGGGAAAAAAAGCTTTGGATTGTAGTTGTAATGACTCTGCTCTTTAACTTACATTTAGCTCATGAATAACTCATAAGTACGTGCTTACTAAAGCCTGACCAAGTACATGAAAATGCCTTTTTACAGGCCAGCGCCCAGTTGCATAAAGCGTGTTATGGTAAAGAAAGAGTTGTTATGATTGAACTCGTTTACTCGGAGGAAACACTGTTAAATAAGAAAGAAGTGTGAATGGATTCCGAGGCTCTGAGCTCTTTAACCTTCAAGTGACCGAGTCCTGTATATTTATACGTGTGGTAAAAATGTTTGTGCTGCAAAGATAATATAAAGTTGTGTGGGGTTTTTTTTGTAACATTATAGGCTTTGATTTTTGTAAGAATTTTCCACTTCTAATCGCTACATTGTGATGTTTCCGCAGTGAATAGTGGCTACTGTTAGACGTAGAGTATCGAGATTTACTGTTGCAGAGGCCTCGGGGCAGAATAGCTAATTCCCAACGTGACACACGTTTTTTTTTTTTTAAATGATAAAAATGATTAAAAAGCATAATTATTATATTAGAACATCTGTCACAGATCAAGGAAACAGCATAGGCACGAGAAACTCAAACAGAGCCATTAACAAAGGTGTTCCCAAGGAAACAGCTTGGTTGCTTGAGGGTTAAAGGTGGTGTTTTTGTGTTTTTGTTTTGTTTAACATCTTTTACATGTTTGTTTGTTTTGCACATCGTTGCTGTCTAACATTCAGTTCAAAAAGTTGACTCCTGAGGTCTGAAGACAGTTTCATGTTGCAGGAGGAAGCAGGAGTGTTACGGTGTGTTTGGGCTAAACGCAAAGCAAAGTTTGCACAGCGGGATGTGCGTCGGCGCACAGTTGTCCCGCGTAACGCTCACAGGGAGGCTAAAATACGTTCTTGCACGTGGCGAGTGTTGCAATGGGAATGCGAGCGACTGTTCGACTAGTCGTCTAAACGTTGCCGTCCTCGCGGGGCGCTGAGCCCATGTAGGAGGTGGTACGTACAGCCAGAGCCTGGAACGATGTTCGGACGCCCTTTAAGATGTCACGATGCCGCCCGCCGCGATGACGACAGCACTTCTTACTTTCTGTGATGGATAATGTGTGAACAAGTGAGCTGGAAAGTGAGTCAGGAGAGAGCCGTTCTGTGGTACGTTCACACAGCTGACGTCGAGCTCTTCGACCAATCGGCCGGAGAAGAACATCTTAAACACGTTTGCATGGACAGCGGTTAACCTCATCTATTAGCTACGTTTTCTTTAGACTAGTCGACTAGTCGTCGTTTTTCCCACGTTTAAACAATTACCACCATGACCTCCTGTGTCTCCTGATGCCGCAGACGATCAGAAAAACAGGATAAGCTTATTGTTTGTAAGCAGCCCCAATTTTCTTTCATATAGAGACAAAAAAAGGTCACGGTAGGACATCCTGATATGTTCAGGTATTGGTTGTACTTTAAATAAAAGTAGTTGTGTGACAAAACCTCGCTTTGCACTTACTCTGAACACACCATTAGGAGACTCAAAATGTCTGGGTAAAAAAATACCCCTCATTACTGTAACTGCGAACACCTTTGTGTCCTGTGCGTCTTTTCTAAATGTTTTAAAGGGCAGATCGTACTTTACCTCTGATCTAAAAGAACCAACCGGTTCTCGGCCTTCTATTTAATGCAGGCAGCTTTTGTTTGACTTTTCTGAACTAAATGAGCTACATTCATTTTTTTTTTTTCCTGTTGTTTCCATGTGTCTGTGTTTTTTTGTTTGTTTTTTTATGCTGTTTGTGTTTTTATTTATTGTTGGGAAAACAATAAAGTAAATACAACAGACAAGAAGTCAGAGACAAACACGAGCAGTCACTCTCCTTTGACCTCGGGCTTCTTTGTTCACTTATTTTGTGTTATTAATGATGTTGTTGTTGAAAAAGACGGACAAAAACAAGTCCTCTGTAAAGGTAAAACCCACTATTATCTTTTGATTGTGGACTGGATGAAACTCACCTCATTTTTCCATTATTTTATTATTTTTCCCACATATTTTTAGTTGATTTCATGCCTTGGGCAAAACTAAATTGAATGATAAAGTATCTTGTGAGTGTGTAAAATATATATATCACTGAGCGTTCCTCACAAATTGGTGGGATATTTTGGTAAATATGCTGATTTGCCTTCTTGTCAAGCTGAGAAATATTAATGTGATGCCTCTCTGATCAATATGAAGTTAGATATGAGGGTCTGGAATAAGACTGAACTGCTGGACTCTTTCTTTAGCTACAACATTTAGAGAAAGCTGGCGTGTGGAAAACATCCCAACATAAACCGCTGATGTAACTGGGCGCTGGCTCTAACAAACATGCAGTTCTGTGTCCACTCAGGGTCTTCGGGAGAAAAGATAAAGCAGCGCCGCTGCTGCTTGAGCTGTAGCACTGATGGACCCAGGGTGACGGTGAGCTTGAAGCCATGGACCTCATGTTGCCCCTCTTTACAGCAGTGGTTCTCAAACTGCGGGGTGTGTGGATGAGCAGGGGGAGATATGATTTTTGTAGGAAAACGACCAATAGTTTGTTCTGATGTTGTGATTTTTAAACTGTCTCTGGACACATTTTAAGGGTTTTTTGTTTTGTTTTGTTTTTCCATACCTGGACGTACCTTTTCATGTTTTCGGTGCATTTCTGTATGGCTTTTCACCTTTTTAAACATGTTTCTGGTCACTAAATTATCAACTTTTTTGTGTTTGTTTCTTTATCCTTCTGGACACAAATGACAGATTTTCCTCTTTTTGTGTTCCTGAACACAGAATATGGTCTGACTAGTCTCCCCTTGATTCATGTTTATTTGCTCAAAATTAATATTTTTCACTTTTAAAGGGTGAAAAGCACATTTTGGGGTCAGTGGTGTGAATGAATTAGCTGCTTACGACAGGGTCAGAGTCCCTCGCTTAAGCTGTGTTATTAATAATCACAGATTTGGTTGGGTTTAGAAAAACATCATGGTTACATCATGACCTACAACACACACCTTATTGAAACAAACAAAAGCAAATGTATAGATTCCTTTTTCTGGACTTTTCTATGAAGCCGGGCTGACTGACCTCAATTAGTTTTTTCATCACTAATACTCAGCATAATAAATGGGTAAAGGCTTTTGAAGATGATGCATGCTGCTAACAGTTTGAGGACCACTGCTTTACCAGATACCCCAGCCATAGCCAGAGCAATGATGCCAAATCGCCTCCAAGCACATCCCATAGTTGCAGTGAGATTTTGGGGCTTTGGATGCTTTAAGCCCTTTTTTTTTTTTTTATTTAGAACCAGTGCAGTCTGAATCCCCTCAACCCTCCAAATTCACTGGGGTTTTATTCATGCCGACGATTTGTGTAAGATTGGACGCTTGATGTGTTTGGAGAATCCCCAAAATGATGTAAAGTGCTTGTTTCTGAGCCCGTGGTTTCGTTTTTCTGGTCTGTTTTATTGTGTGTCTCTTTTCTAACTCGGACTCATCCCAGCAGCCTTCCTCCAAAAAAAAAAAAAAAAAGAGAGAGAGAGAGAGGAGTGATAAAACAGATAAATGAATGTCTCTTTATAATTTAAATTATGAACCAAACAGCCTCAAAACATTTCAGATGATTTGCATCGCAGCATCCGCGATGGAGGAGCTGAAGCTGCTCCAGATGATCATAAGCGACGTCAAAGCCGATCAGCGCTGCAGTGAGTGAAGACGAGCTAATAATATCTAAGTTGACTCATTTACATGCCAGCATCAGCTTACGGTTACAGTATGTGCGAGTGGACTCACGTGGCTGTCAAAAGCACCCAGAATAAAGAGCTGAAGGCTGGAAATGTAACTGTATTAAGGGGGAAAATAGGAATAAGCTTTAACAGTCTTCTTACTATGAGTGATTTGTGAAGGGCTTTTGCCTTTTCAAAATAAAATGACAGCAGGAGCCTCATATTTAAACTGTATGAGTATACAAGCACAGGGCACAGCTGATGATTCAGATACTGAATCATTACGTTCATGTCAAAGGGCAACATGGCATTAAAACTCCCGAGCTTGGGGAAATGCTGTGCCGTTTCTGTCGTTCGGGTCCGAGCTTGCTTCATAAAGTCTCCAGAGCAGGTTTTGTGCTGCGCACCACATGGCTTTAATGTGCTGTGACGGCTACTTTCCGACCCGAAATAATTGAGCTAAACAGTCTAAAGACACAGATTTGATATTTTCCAGCCTCTCTGGAAGCTTTTGAGTCGCAGCAGCTCGTCAAAGATGGAAATTTTTCACTCCCCGGCATGAAGGATAGGCTGAAACTTATCAACATTGTGTTAGCAGAAGCTTCTGTGTGGATGCTGCAACTTGAAATCCAAACTGTTTGTTGTAGTTGGAAGTAAATACTTATTTGTTTGAGTTCTTCTCAGAAAAGTTGTTCTCAGAAAGTTAAGTAGGTTACAAGCACACGGGAGAAGTCAAATATACCTCGGAGGTATGCTGCACAGAGAAAAGAGGAAAAACATACAAAAAAAATGACTAAAAATAAAAAACTGGGAAATAGTAGAGGAACCGTGGTTCCCAACATGTAGGTTGGAGCCCCGCATGTGGCCGCAGGATTACATCTGAAGGGTCCTGAGATGATAAAAACTAAACTGTGTGAAAGGAACTAGTCCTCCCACTAAACAGTTACAGTATATAAAAATAAGGAGGCAAACACAAAACTAATCTTTCTGGAAACCACCTGAGGTTCCATCTTCACACGCTGCTCTTTGAGGGTTGGGTAATGGTTTGGGTTAAAATGCACCCTTTTACAGTTTAGAAAGCCCCTAGGATACCGCGATGACGGGTTCCAATATATGAAAAGATCACTTCATGAGTGCTCATTTTAGATGCATTTATTCAGTAAAGAAGATTGAGGTAGCTGTTGTGGCATCAGCCTGTTGGTTTGTGAAGTCCCATTTTGAAGCCTAGAGATAAGCATTTTCACTGTAACCATCTTGAAGTAGCCACCAGCATCCTCTTTAGAATGTCCAAAATTTTACAAAATGGGTTTAACGTTTCACTCATTTTGACCTGAAATGTGCAACTGAGCCCATAAACTCATCACGAAAGAGTTTATAGAGGTCAGGGCTGAGGGCTGGTTTCCCGTAGAATTCTATAGGACCTTTTGCAACCAGAGGAGTCGCCCCCCCAGTGGCCATTAAAAAGAAGGCAGGTTCTGGGCAATTCTGCTTTGGTCGAAGCTACAGCCACACGTTATACTTTTGATCGTTTCTATTAACTTGTAGGACGGTCTCGGAAGAAAAGCTTGTATCCTGGGATTAAACCAGGCTCAGAGCTGATTCTGCTCACCCAAACTAATGCTGCAGTTATGGTGTAAGCGTTGGTCAACAGCAGCATAACTATTTATGCTTCTGCTTGAGGCGCACTCGACTCGCTGCAATCTATTCCTAAACAACAGAAAAACCCGCTGAAAATAGGAATACAAGTTGAAGCAGGAAGTGCAGAGATCGCAGAGGTTTTCTGCAGAGCATCTCATCTATCAGTTGCAGTGACCACCTTCTCTGTGCCATCTGGGAATGTCAGCGTTCCTGAATTCATCTGTTTTTAAAATGTATTTTAAGGACCTTCTCATACACACCAGGTCAGGGTCAGGGTTAGGTCTGCGACAAAAATTAAACGGCCCGTAAAGCTCGCGATTCTACCAGATGCACCACACCGTGTTTCAGAAGCAGCTCTCCCCTCTGAGTCACTCTTCACTAAGTCTGTTATTTATTAACGGAAACTACGTCATGCTGAGCAGAGCAGATGAGGCGGGAAGGAAGTTGGACACTGGAACAGCATACAGGATCTTGTTAGACTAAACATTCTCCTTTTGAAACCCTCCCAGTGTGATAAACCGCAACCACATATGCACCCCTTGTATTCCCGGGGTAAATCCTCCAGAGGGAGCCCATGGATGTGTTATAGGACTTGGATAACGGACTCAAAAAGTCTTCAATCCTCTGCATTTGCTTCCACATTTTCCTGTGTGAACCTTAGCTTGTACATTTTGGTGACATCTTGCAAAACAGACTCGCTTTTTTGAGCTTCAGGAAAGCTGTAATAAAAGATTATTATTTGTAGCTGAATGTGTCAGCTTGTCAACAGCTTTACAGAGATCTTGTTTTTTTTAATAGTGGTTTATGGGGACATTGTCATTGCAGTACCATGAGTGACCACTGGGGAAAACTAGCCTCTTTTAAAACATCCGTGAAGGAGCCGTCTTCGAGTCAGACAGCTGCTAAATTTTCATTAGTTTCTTTCTTGAAATTGTTCAAATTGGATATATTTTTTTAACCCTCACCTGACTGTGCAGTTTCCAATCTGGTCAGTGAAGAGTTTCAGCTTCTTCTAGCTCATCGTTTTAGTGTTATAACCCTTAATTTCACTGTTTGGGGTTCAGTTTCACCACTTAAGTTTGATTCTAAAAACATGGTTTAAACTGGTCGCATCTAAACGTGAGCAAACTCGATTGTCTTCGCTGAAAATGAATTAATCTATAAAACTCGAGACTCTGCACCCATTAGTTCAAAATAATAAAATCACCTTTCTTGGTGCTCACAGGTGTGTGAGTGAAAGGTCACTGGTGTATATGAATGGTCCAGCTGGGGGAGGAAATATGGGCATTCATAAATCTCTCTGTTAAGTGTTGGGTAGAAAACTAATGAAATCATGCCTCAAACCAAACAATGTTGCTTTATTGTTCCCTTTGAAATCATTCTTTAGGGCAAAGCTGAGGAAAAGTCATCATAAATTATTTATATCAAATACATTAAGCCATACACAGTGCCTCTGTGCGGCTGAGGAGCTGCTGTGTGATGAATATGTTTGCTGGCAGCACAGCTGGTTGGCTGAGAGGCTGAGAGGCTGCCTGAACATCTGATTTGCCGAAGCACAGCGAGCAACATCCCTGTTTGCTGAAGACACAGTTTAAAAAACAATAGCATAAAAGCTCTGTGCAACATCCCCCCGATGCTGACATATCAGAATCTTTTCACCACAGTTGTCACATCTGGATTTAGCACAGCAGCCCTCGAGGACAGCCTCCAAAGCAGAAGCAGCTGCTTCACTCATGAATCCTGCATCTTTTTTGGAGAGTGTGTCACTCTGGTCATATTTAAACTTCCTTTAATCAGTATTTTTAGCACATTAGCAGCTCTGACTCTGGGGATGGGTATGTTTGCTGGCTGATCCACCATTTTTGGTCCAGACTGAACTAATTAGGTTGATGGACTGGGGGGGGATGATAGTTTATACATAAATTCAGGTCCTTAATTTAGTGGTCCCTGACTGCTTTACTAGCTTTACTATGAGGTTGGCTCTTGGTTCAGAGATTAATTTCCCCCTTCTTATCCCCTAACTTTCATCTAGCACCGCCATCAGGTTTGAATACCCACAAAAATGTTGATGTTTCCCATGGCTTCAGCTTTAATTTGCATTAGCATGCTAACACAGTGAACTAACATGGTGAGCATGGATACCTTACAAAACATAAGCCTTTTAGCAATGTCATTGTGAACCAGTAATACATACGTAGCTGACCTACGCTGCCATTCATCACAGCAACGTGTCAATCAAGGGCTGAAAAATGAAGCCAACACAAAGTCCAAAAACTACAATTCCTTTTATGGCCACTTGAGGCTGCCTCAAGAGAAAAAAAGCTTTTGATCTCTACACACAAACACACACACGCTCTCTTTCACTTTGATTTTCATTCATGCCCATTTTTAGATTTTACTGGGCAAGCAGTTCCTGCCCTGACCAAAGAACTTAGTTTTCCATTCTGTTTGTGTTCTTCTGTAACATTTGAAGCTTTTGGCTGGTCAAAATTAAGATTTTAGTTTAATATATAAACCTATTTATAATTCACTTAAAATACATAAACTTCGACAGTACATTTATCATGTTCAGCAGTTAAATCAAAATTAACCTTATATCTTCACACAGGAGCAAGAAGAGCTCGACAGAAATAGTGATTTGACTTATATTAAGATAAGATAAAACTTTATTGACCCACAGTGGGGAAATGTGTGCATCACAGCAGCTCCATACAGAGAAGAATATGAAGATGAATAAAATAAGACAAAATTAAATAAAATAAAAATAGAGAAGAAAAGAAAAAACACTATACATAAAATATATATCAACAATACACATATACATATACACACATGTACAATATATTGTGACATTTATCAATATCAGCTGATCTGAAAACAGTTATCATGATGACACTTTTTTCCATCCAGCCCTGCTTTTGTTCATTTCCTGTTTTATTTAAATCGTCAGTTTTCTCATGTGTCTTTTTTTGTTTGTTGCTGACCTTTCAGTCCCCTGTGTATATACAATCCCGTCCCCTTTTCTGTCTTTATCGGATCACTCCCCCCCACCCCCCCACCCTAATTAACTTAGCACTCCACCCTCTTGACACAAACATGGTCATTTCTGGCTCCAACACTTGGGCTTCAAGACGTGGAGTCCAGAAACCAATGGTTGCCTGTGTCTATCTTTTATGTACAGTCTATAGTGTCAGCATAGCCACCATATTGATACAGGACGTCTGTGCATGTGAATTTCCCCCGGATTTTCCAGCTGTTTGTTGCACATACCAGATTCAAATGAGATTAAAGGCACTGTAAGCAGTGCTGGCAGTACCAATAAATATATTGTATATATTGTCATTTCTAAAAGAGCTTCCCAGGCAATGGATTAATTCCAGAGGATATTCTTTTACAGTTTCCAAGCAAAAAGGTTAGAAAATGAAAACTGAACTGCAAATATTCTTCAGCAGAGACAAAAGGGAGTTTCAAATTTTGAACACGCAGCTCTCGGTATTATTGGGAACTGAAGGTGGTGAAATTAAATCACAGCTGTAATTAAAGTGCAGAAATAGGTCCTAAATGAAAGGGAGCTCCATCAGCGTCTCTGATTAATTAATTCTTAAATAGTTAATTAAAAAGAAGCACACTTGCTCGGTGGTTGGCAATAATCGCGAAGCGAGCAGGCTGAGTGCAAGTTGCTCATTCTGTTTCCTCCTGCAGTCCAAATGCATCTGATGATGGGGCTTCCTCCCCACTGCTTATGGTGTGCATTTACAGACCATATCAGTCAGTAGAAATACCTCTGTGTGCATGACAGAAATTAACGCACTGTTCATTAACAGTTTTCTTCAGACATGGTTTGAAATCACGGATTTCTCAGAGCTTTCCCGGAGCTGCAGGTGACACCTGGTCTCCAGAGTCTGTAATCTGAAGCCGGGTCGTTTACGAGGATATAAATCAGTGTCCTTAACATGAATGCTGACAGGCTTTTTGCCAAATCAATATGGTGAACGTCCAACGTGTGGATTATCTTTACTAAAGTGCCGTTTATTTATGAGGCTTCTGTTGTTTTAAACATGTAAATGACTAAATGTTCTTTAATAAAGGCGCCGCCATCCATATTTTCTCTCTGACCCACTTTTTTTTTTTTTTTTTAGTTCATCCAGTGAAGTGAAGGCTGCTGGGAAAGTTCTTGTGCATGCTGAGCTTTACATAAGAAATCTGCTAATACGATCGTGCCGACATATTATTGAAGAGGAATTTCAGTGGGATGACATCTCTTGTTGCTACAGTGTGTGTCCTGCCAACACTCCAACATTCAAGTGACCTTAAACGACATGTTTACATGTGAAATGATTTCCATTTGCTTCCCACATGGATCCAGAGCAGCTGTCAATAAAAATACATTTACCACTCGGAGTCAGTCTGTCCTTAACTTTATTACTTTTTATTACAGTTTATTTCTCTGTTGAATTTCATTTAATTCAAATAAGTGCTAAATAAGCGTACTAAATAAGAGCATTGTGTTGAGTTGAAGAACACTTGATTTTAGCACCTTCGTGCAGTACAGAGGGGATATGTTGAA
Source organism: Cichlasoma orientale (assembly GCA_034780415.1). Lineage (NCBI taxonomy): Eukaryota > Metazoa > Chordata > Actinopteri > Cichliformes > Cichlidae > Cichlasoma > Cichlasoma orientale. Next base: position 498,173 of record JAVDPK010002601.1, read on the forward strand.
TCACGAGACGCAATGAGACAGCTGATCGAGTTGTTTCACTAACTCATCTACCCAGGGCATTTTGTAGAGGGTATAGCAGCCGTGGCAGTTGTTTGACTTGAAATGACAACTTTAATCTCGAAATAGTATTTCGACTTTTTTCTCAAAATGCACAATTTAAATTTTCTTTCTCAATGTGGTACTAAAACTCTTTCATACTAATACTCCTTCATACTAATACTCCTTTGTACCTTTGTACTTCAGTGCCAACAGGTAACTCTTTTTAACAGTTAGCTAAATGAAAGTTACGCTGGTGCTAGCATGCTAACTGGCTACAGGGAACATTGTCATCATTGTGATTTTACAGGTTACTTTCGAACGTTGCACCAATAAGATGAACTCAGTTCTGAGTTTTGCCAAATTTCAAAGACTTTTAGCTTTAGTGCGATTTCTATTTTGCTTGTAGTTCATTGGTGGGTAGGTGCTCACCCTGCAACCGGAAGGTCGCTGGTTCGAGTCCCTGTCTGAGCACATGCTGTCAGTGTGAATGTGGTTGGTGGTTGGAGGGGCCGTAGGTACGAATTGGCAGCCACGCTTCTGTCAGACTGCCCCAGGGCAGCTGTGGCTACATTAGTAGCTTACCACCACCAAGTATGATAGAGGTGTGAATGAATAGTGCACGAAATTGTAAAGCGTCTTTGAGTGCCTTGAAAAGCATCATCATTATTATTTCAGTTCTTTTTTCTTGTTCAGTGAGAGAAATCGAGCCTGGGCTTGGACAAGTGTATTAAAGTCAGGGTCAGTGTCTGAGATGGAAATGTGAAAGACAGAGAGGATCTGTTAAACGTCATCACTGATAATGTTTGTTCATATATGAAGGTCGATCCAGAGGGAACCAGCATCTTCTGAGGCTGTCTCCTTATGTAGGGAAAGTTCTCCTCTTTAAGGGAAGAATAAAAATCCAGCCGTGCTCTGGCCCTGATAAAGTTTATAAAACTATTTTATTACATCAACAGCATGGTTCTTTTTTTTTTTTTTTTAGCACTGACTTACACAACACCTCCAGCTGTATAACACAAAGCAAAAATACTCATTTCAGGGGTTCTTTTTACTCACTTTCTCTTGCCAGTTTGTGCCATTTCTGCCCCAGCCTATAAAAGCATGCAGTTACCTCCATGAACAACCTGACGTATCCCTTTCACTGAGTGCACTGCTGCAGGTCCTCCCTGATTTCAAACTCTTTAGTTATGGGATGTCACTCAGGTTCTTACTGAGTGTGAAGGCAAACTTTTGGCAATATAGTGCATGTAAATTTAAAAAAAAAAAAGGAGCGGTCAGGGACAACCAAAGGCTCAGATGTGGTCCGGGGGCTGCACAATGCCCAGGTCTGGTCTAGAGGCCTCGTGTAGGTATCAGATGTTCTAGAACTTCTACCTTCTGTGGCTATTGTCGCCATAAACTGCAAAACAACATCTTATAAGTAAAAACTAGACACACATAGCAACAGTAGCGAAGGAAGGTGGGGCGTCTGTGTAATTGTTCCATGTTCATGGCAGTGGGGAATAAAGTGTGTCTGTTATAAATGAATCAGGCCTCTGCCAGATTAAGAAAAGCTGCTGCACCTTCCACTCAGCTCTCTCATCTCTGTCTACTTAATTTTTTTTTTCTTTTCAGCTGCTTCAGACTCACTGTGCCGATCTCTTTCAACAGTTCTGCTCATTGTTATGCAGATGAAGCCCAGTAAACTTGCCTCTGTAAATCCAAATGGGGTGAAAGCCATTTCAGAAGTCTCTCCCTTCCTCACTGATGAAAGCGTTGGAGCCGGTCTTAAATGAACAGTCTGGCTTCCTGCTAGAACACCTGCAGAGACGAGCTGCTGCCGTAACAAGGTCCATCAACCCGCCGCGAAACGGTGGATGAATGTTATCAGATGTTGTTTTGTCGGCGCTGTCTTCTGCCATCAGTAAACTGCAGGGCATTGGGGAAAAGTGTGAACATCAAACGTTTGTCGGACGAACCTTTTCAAACATCCTTGAGAATATGAAAGAGAGACTGCTGGCAGAACTGGGACAGTTGGGGGGGGGGCATCTTTTGCAGAATGAATTCTTTGTAATGGAAGATGACACTGATCCTAGCAGTGGTCTGATGCTCTCTGGTGGTTTGGCCAGCTGTCTCAGCTTTTATGGCATCTTTATGTATTGTTGAAGACAGACAGGAAATAAACATGTGACAATCTTATACCAAGTCATCAGGATGAGTCCTCATTGGCTTTTGCATTTTCCATTCCATTTTACTCGAGTAAAAGTAAACATGCACTGATGTAGAATTACTATCAAAGGCTGCTGCAGTACTATATATTATTTTTTTGTTCTCAGTTCTTCTGGAGATCGGCCACGTGTACGATGTTGAAATCTGTGCAAATGGGGAGTTTATGAATACATACATGTTTATGGTGCAGAAGATCAAATGAAAGTGCATGAGGGGCATTTTTGGCCCAAAAATTCCCCAGTCTAAAGATAGCTTTGTTTAGGATTTCGTTGACATCACAGGGTCTGCACATGCTATCTGTACTGGACTGGAGCCAGCCAAAGGTGCGTGAAAGTAAGGGTCATTGTTTGGGTTAAAAAAAAGGCAGACTTATCATATATCCATTCCTTTTCTGCCGCTTATCCAGGGGTCTGTGCAGAGACACCCAGACCTCCTTCTTCCCGGCTGCCTCCTCTTGCTCTTCTGGAGGGACAGTGAGGTGTTCCCAAACGATGCAAGATTGTTTCAGCATGTCCTCCTCCTGAGAGGAGGCACTCTGCTACCGGAACTACTTCAGTCTGCTCCTCCTGTGGACCCACCATTCATTGCACTGTGGATTGGGTGGTGGTCAGGGGCAAAGGTCCTGGCAGTCCAATCTCCAGCTCCCATACTACTAAGGGTTTTCCCAACTGTGCAACACAGTACCGCACAATGTATCCAGTACGTGATGCACCCATTTTGCATAAATCATCCCATCCAAGTGTCATACAGTAATTTCGACTTTACAAATCAAAGCCTTTCTAATTGGGTGTTCCACTGGTTGGATTACATATAAAAGGGCAGGTGACCTGGTAGATATTAAGAGCTTAGGTTTAGATTTAGTTAAGCATTTAACAGAGACGAGAGATTAATCTCTTGCCTCTGGCATTTACTTTTTTGCTGTTTTCTTCATTGAAGTCATAAAGTTATGACATCCCAAGAATGTGAATGGTCATTTGTAATGGTGTTGGTCATGGAGCAAAATGAATTATTACCCTTGATATCAGATCGCGTCATTAACACGTGTATGTAAAGCCTTTGATTTGCATTTCATTTCCGCTGTTGCCGTGGAAGAATCTGACTCTGCTATACAGCGTTACAAATGGCTGGAAGCTGCAGTATATTGTGACACCATCACACATAAACTAGATGTATGTCAAAGTTGTACTAAGTACACTGTCCTGGCATATTTCAGCTCTGTTAGTAACACATTCTGATGAAATATTTAATGTGGAGAGTAGAAAAAGATTAGACTTGTGCAATAAAATCAAATATAAGTCAGAATTGTGAAAAAGCTTTTATTCCAACTAAGGATGTTCCCTGAGAGGTCAGAGTACAGTGTTACACAGCATGATCTACAAAATGTAGACTGGTCACAGTTAAAATCCCAGTTTCCTAATTATCCGGGCATACAGGATCTGTCAAAATGACAAAAACATCGCACAGTTAGTGTTTTACTAGGAATCATGAGAAAACTCACAAGGCACTACCTTTTATTTCCTCCTGTAGCCTTTAAGGCGCACACTTTTCATTATAACAGGCTCAGGTCCTAATCTTCTCAAGTAGTACCCACTGTGCCATCCGCTATTTTACCCCCCTTTCATTTTCTGTGTGTCAAAGCTTCAATCGTCTACCTATTTAAAGTCCCAACGTAGGTCTGATTGCAATGAGTGGCTCCCACTCTGAATTTTTATTCTGTCAGTTTAACAGCTTTGGATGTTTGTTCTATTTAAGGCAAAAGAGCTGACAACAATTCAGACGTTGGAAGGTTAACCGTGACCAAATATTTCTTCAGCAGCGCAGTCTGACTTAGAGTGAAACTGCATCAAAGGAAGTTACAGACGCCAGTTTCTCACACTTTATTTCCCACATCCTGATTTGCTGTTTCAATGGCAGTGCAGGCTCCTTTCCTACCAGCTCACATTGTAGTGACGTCCACAGAGTCGTGCATGTCAATCACCTGAAAGCCGAGGTTATCGATCCCCCTCTTCAGCTGGTCATTGTGATTTTCTTGGCTGTGGCTGTTGTGGTTTCTCTGGTCTACGTCGGCCTCGAAGCAGTGGGCGCAGTGTGGTGTGGTGACCCGGACGCTCTTGGAAAAGTTTGAGAAATCCACGCGATACTTTCCCGTCTTGGTGTGGGAGATGATGGGCAGGAAGCTGTATCCCCACTGGATCTCCTGTGGGATGTAGGAGGTGCGGACCTGACAGGAGGAGCTGGTGGACTCGGCTGTCCCGTCTAAAAAGACCACCAACTCGAAGTCCTGATGAGGAAGAGTGTCAGCTGACAGATCATAAAATGGGCTCGATCTATTAATCACATGGTACAAGGTCAAGGGGCAAACAAAAAACAAGTTATCCTTGCCGGCATCAACCGTAAAGTCAATGTCCACCTGGTCCAAGATGATGGTCTCTCCATCCGGTGTGATCGTTGTCCTGAGCAGCTTGCCGTAAATCTGGCTTCCGATTAATAAGGTCTTTCGAAGGTTGGCTACTCTGATCAGGAGACATAGACTTCCTTTCTTCAAGCAGATAACAGCTGTGTGGCTAAAGGTCACAGTCTTTGCCCTTTTTTTGGGTAAGGAGATCTTAGCCAGGATGATACCACACATGAAACAGTTGATGAAGACCCCAAGTAGAGACTGGATGACAATTAGAACCACTGTGCCAGCACAGTGCCCAGTCAGTGCCCTGCCTCCATACCCAATGGTGGTTTGGGTCTCTAATGAGTACAGGAACGCCGTTGTGAGGCCGTTAACGTTGTCTATACACTGGACGTGTCCATCTGTGTGGTTCTGTCCAGCCAGGTCCCCATTGCTCTTTGCGATCCAGTACCACGCCAAGCTGAAAATGAACCAGCTGCCTGTGAACGCAGCCACAAACAAGAGGAGAACAAACCGCCAGCGGATCTCCACAAAGGTGGTCCAGAAGTCCACCAAGTACGCAAACTGGTTACCATATTCGATGTTGCCGAACTCGATGTTGCAGTGCCCGTCTTTGGTGACCAGGCGAGTTCTGCGGCTTCGTTGTCCAGCTGGCTGGTTGTGACCCTGGAGCAGCTGGAACATCCTGGAGCTGAAGGAACACACACAGTTGAATATTAGGGAGTGCAAACGCTCCTCAAGTAAAGATAATTCTGCCAAAATCACAAATTTCCCTTCACAACCTTATACGTCATAAAACACCTACACATTCAAAAAATAAAACAACTTATTCTACCTTTATTACCTTTATTTTACTATTGTCAGTTATACTTTTTTGTATTGTGTTTTGTACCTTAGGAAGACCAGACTTCTATCTTAATGAATTGGTTTAAAAAAAGATGCAAAATTAGGCATAGGGTGCCCCTTATTTTATATTATTCATTCACACAATTGGAACTAGACTTCCATTTTTATAGCGCTCTGGGTTTGTATAAAGGAAAGAAAAACTAGCCGAGCCTTGCACAGGTGATGTAAAAACATTAAATTATTATTTGATTATGATTAAATTAAGTTAATTTTATCATCCACACAGCTGAGCAGGCCAAAAGTCAGTGTGTTACCCTAATGATCTGTGTTTCCATGCATGTCTAACTACCAAGCAAATCAAATTAAAAGACCAAAACAAACCATGATTTGTTTTTAATTAACAAATATTTTATGTGCTGGCCTGTTGCTTATTTCTGTGTAACACAGAGCGCCATTATCATTATAAATCTATTAAAGACAATTAACCGCTCAGTTTATTACCACGGACACACACACTACAGTTCCTTTTGATTAAATCACACTTGCCCTGCTGCTGCTGTAAATACCAATTACAGAAATCTGCGACTCAGAATAGCCCACAATAAATCCACATTTACTCCTGTTTAAAAAAAACAAACTATGATGCCCAGCAACTTACTGAGCCTTTTTAAAATAAAAATGTGATTAAAAATTTTATTTTTGCATAAATTTATATTTTGGTTTTGCTTTTCAAAATTTACCAAACTTTTACCTGCACAGAGGAATTTAAAAAAAAAGAGGTTTTGACCAGAAAATTAATTTTATGTTCTCACGTATGAGACATTATTGTACATTAATTTTTTTTTTGTTAAAAGAAAATGCATAGATTTCTGTCAAGTAAGGTAACACAGACTCGGTGCCTGAACTGTAAATGCTCACGTTTGTTGTCTCCCACCATCGGTTACATCAGCAGACAGAAAAAAAAAGATCCTGCACAGACACATTGTTCTGCTCTTACTATAAAACCTATAAAACTTGCACCAGGCTTGTTCAACTTTAAGCTTGGCCCACATCTACAGAGCTTTAATGGGGGAACAAATGTCAGTGCGAGACAGAAAGGTGGAACTAAAACTCTGTGATCAAGGAGTATAACAAGGTAATACACAAACTGTACATGCACAAGTACATTGTTGGTATTCATTGATCTGAGTGGTAGTAATATTCCAGTGTATATTGTGGCGCATGTACCGCTTGGCCCACTTTGAATGTTACGTAATAAATGCTGAATAGATGCAAAAAAGGATTCCAAACTTTAAAAGTTATATATTTTTGGAATGAAGTTCAACCCAGATTGAAAATAACTACAGCTTTTATCTTTGGTAACAAACAGTTTTAATCAGCTGCGTTTTTTTATCAGTTATTAACAGTTAATAGCTGTTAATAGCAGGGCTTTTCATTTTTTTTTAATTTCTGTAGCCTACACAAACATAAATGGAAGAGATTTTTGTATTTTCTTCTGTGCATAACATCATTAAAAAGATTTAACTTTCTTCCAAACAGCTTCTAAAAAAAACTTAACAAAAATAAAGCACTATGCATGTCTTAAGTAAGTAAAACTTTACCCCGCTGGTTTTGTAGAAAAATAGAAAAGTTTTGTTGGGACATACCTGCTTTGTCAGACCATGGGCCCAGAGTGCTCACTGGTTCTCTGCAGGAACTTCAGACTCCTTTCTTTCAGCGAGTGGCCATGGAGGCGTTGGAAAGATTTTAATCCACAGTGAAATTTCCTAATCCCAGCCACATGCCCCCGTGTACACTGGCTCCATACACTCAGAGGAGCCAGAGGCGGCCAGAGAGCTCCCAGTGGGTGTCAGTCCTCTGAGACCGACAGGGCGACTCTCTTCATCAACCCATCAAAAAAAAAAAAAGTCCAATAGCACAACCCCGGGCTTCATCGGGACTGAGCTCGCCTCGGCTGCGGCAGCTTTTGACAGTGTAGATGTGGTGACCGGCTCGAGGAGGGGGGGATGTTCTGGAAGTCTGGTGTAAAAGGCCTCGACGCTTTTGTGTTACAGAAGGTGCGTCTATTGAAGAGGCCACAGTGACCGGTGCAAGCACTCATGCTGTTTTGTTTTCAGCCCTGAGAACGTTTGAGATTTACGTCAGGCCTCACAAAGAATTCCCTCAGTTGCATTTCCCCTGGTCCCCCTCCCCCCCTTTGAACCTGCAAGGCTGCCTCCATTTGCATCAAAATGAAGAGCTGCAGGGCAAGAGTGTCTTTGCAATATTTTGCTGCCTGTGGGAGGACCTTTTTCATATCTGTGGAGCATATTTCCATGATCTGTGATCCTGAATTGATAAGACCCCCCCTCAGTCCCCCGCAGCGGTGGATACAGATGCCTTTAGCTGCATGTAAATAAAGGGAGAAGGAGCTGGTTGAAGATGCAGAGGGTGCTCCTGTTGTATCGATTCTGCTGCAGAGACCATGCAAGAATCTTACAGGCTCCTGTAGCAGCTTCATTTAAAGAAAGTCATCTCACACCCAAGTGTGTTTAGCTCCAGGCGCTGTGCATTTCTAAACGCGCTGCCAGTACGGATCTGCACATCACACACTGCAGGTTCATTGAAGGAAAAGTTCAGCATTTGGGGAAATAAGCTCATTAACTTTCTTTCCAGGAGTTAGAAAAAGCACGTCTGTACGCTCGATACGTGGGAAATACCAACCCTCGACTGACTTAGCTGAGCAAAAAGATCGGAAACGCCGAGAAGAGCTCACCTTGGTTTGGTCCTCCACAGCTCACTAATGAACATTAATTCATACAAAAGGAGGAGTGTGCAAAGCTGCAGCTGGACTGTGAATGTGAAACACTATAAAGCAAGCTGAGGTTGAAGGGTGCCATGTAAGTGCAGACCATTAACAATCATCATGTGTTTGAGCCGCTCCCAGCAGGACGCCAGGAAACTACTGTGACCTACAAAGTTAGAGCTCCTCAGCTAAAACTGTTCAGAAAAAAGACTTTGAAACTTTGTTTTTACACAGTTTTTCACTCCAAAGATGATACAAAGTAGACCATTGTGTGAAGAGGAGGAAGAGGAGGCAGAAGGAGGTAAATCCAAATGGCTCATCCAGGCAGAGGTCATACACAAGTGATCCAGTCTCTGCTTTCCCGGTATACTCATCTGTGAAAATCATCTTTGGGTACCCAAAGGTAAACAGGAAGATAAAAGCACAAACCTTCAGGAAAAATGTGACACCAAATTTTTTCTGGCCATGTCAAAATCCAAGCTAAGGTTTCAGCCTTCTGGCCTTCACCTTCCACCGATCCAAAACTGGGTCGTAGCGGCATCAGGCTGAGCAGGAAAGCAACATCTTCCAGCTCCTCCTGGGGAATCCTGAGGCATTCCCAGATTAGACAGATAATCTCTCCAGCAGGTTCTGGGTCTACCCTGCAGTTTCTTCCCATGTGGGGGCATCCCTGGAAAACCTCCAAAACGTGGTGCCCAGGATTCATCCCAACCACATGCCTGAACAACCTCAGCTGGGTCCTTTTGACACGGAGAAGCCTAATCACGCAGACATCTCAGGGCTGGACAACCTCGCCCGGAAGTGGGAAACCGGGGCCCCCTCTTAGAGCCAGAACTGGGAGGAGAGCCAGACCTGGATTCATGGGGCTGTGGACCCACCACCCACAGGGACAGGCACTGGGGTCGGGTGAACTACCCCGGGGGTCTGATGTGGATGGATTTGGCAGGTGATTAGTCACATGGTAATTGACTTCCTCATCTTACATATATGTTTTTGATAATGTGATAATTGTTAGAAACAAAGTAATGGGTAATTTTGTCTCCGTCAGAATCATGTTACTTCAGTAGGTGATGCAGATGAATCCAGCAAGGATGAGGAATACTACAAAAGCAAGACAATCTGCCAAGTGTGATGTGAAACACTGCTGGTATATATGTATATAATGAAAAACTGATTGACTGATTAGAAACAAGTGTGACCAATATGAGCCAGGTGATGGGAAATCGGAATGGGAAAAGCAGCAAAGAGAGGAAGTAAAGCTGACAGGAGCACAGACGGAGCTGCGAATTCTCTGAATGAACCTTTCATTTGATGCTGTGTTCTGTGTCTGTGGTTTCCACATAAATTATGACAGATTTATGCTCAGCTTTAATTCCAGCTGTCATTTCACAGTATACTGTAACTGTAATCTAAACCCTAATACTCCTAATCTTGCATGTCCTGAGATAATTTGGTATTGGGTGTTGTGGGCTAAGTTTAGCCTGGCAGCTTACTCATTACCACCCCTGTAATGAAAACATGAACATCTCATTCCCGTAACTTTGGCAGAGGGGCTTTTGTCGCAGCTCTTCTATCGTATTTACCTCAGAGGAACCTGTTGGTGGGGTTTTGCCGGTGACTGACTCTGTCGTGCATGATTCAGTCTTTGCTGGTTTGCTGCATCGAGCTGCAGGAAGTCGAGATGTGGAGGTAGCGGCTCTGCGGGGAGCAGGATGGTTCATAATCTTCTGAAGTTGCAAGGCAAAACCACAAATAATGCAAAATTGTTTTTCCAACGATGAAAGGCAACATTTGCAGGTGCAATTAGTCCAAAGCCTTTCACCGTGCGCTACCAGACAGTTTAGTGTCTGGTAGAGTTTTGTGTATTTTAAAGGGAAATTATGGATAGATTACTATGCGGGAAACATGGGTACATTCACAAAGCCCTGGAGCCAATGAGGCTCCTTCACCACTACATTTTTTTTATATATTTGGGGCCACTTTTGATTAAATTCTCAACATGCTCAAATAGGAAACGATATATCTTTTTTATTACACACAAAAAACTTTTTATATCGTTCTATTTACTCAAGTATTTTCACTCTCAGAAATTTAAGACAAACTCATTTTTCCAGTATTTTTTCTCCTTTATGATTGAATGATTTTTAGATGAAGACCCTGCCTTTTTAATAATAACCTTAATACTCATTCTGAGAGCCGCACATATGAGACAAATACATCTTTGAGGAGCTCATGCACCTCGTCAATCCTGTGTACATCCTGCTCTTTAAAAAGGCATTATTACTGTAGAGCGATATCAGGCTCCTCAATTACTTCCTTCCTTTACAAAACCTGCTTATTTATTTTTTTACCCTGACCTTACAACATTATTAATATGTTTTTCTTCCACCGCAGTGTGACATTTTCCCATTTGAAAGGTTAATTTATGAATATATTTAGAATAAACAGATCCAGTCACGGTATGAAAAATTAAAAGTCTGTTTTGAAAGGTTCAAACTCCAATCTGGCATCTAGACCGCAGCTCCTGCTGCCTACATGTGTGCCCTAAAGAAATATGATAATCAAAGGCAAAACCGACCGACCTGAATTAATGATCTAGCTTTGGCTTCTAGATCTATACACAGTTTGCCTGAAACATGTCAGACGTGACGACGCTCCAAGCTTAAATTTACCCACTGAAATGGCTCCATCTGCTGCACAGTTTGTGTGAAACACCAGGAACTCCTGCATTATAGACTATTGCTTCATTTGCAGTGGCCGGATAAGAAAGTAAGACAGATGCTAATCTGAAATGAAATGTTTTGGCTGTGTCTACGTATGATAAGATCTTACTTTGTTCAGTGCTGAAAGATCATATTGTTATAGCTGTATTATTATTATCTGTATATTTATTTTATGCTCGATTAACCACCTGCTGTGCCGCTGTTTGTACCCTGTGTAACTGCACTAATAAAATACAAAGTAAACATTTTTACTTTTTTTTTCTAAGTAAAAAATTCTCTCCCTGCAGATCGGGTTCAATTCTGCCTTTACTGCATGTCAGCTCCTCTTTTCAGCACAGTTCATAATGACAGTTACAGCGTGCAGGTAAAGGCCCTACAACATTATAAATCTCCTAATTTATCTTCTCACTGCACTCACGCCTCTCTCTTACCCGCTCAGTACTGATTACGATTCTAAATAAGCAGTAATAAAAAATCATTTATTATGTCCTGAGCTGCGTTAGCACCATAGACTGTATATAAAAGATGGATGCAGCCAGAATTATGTCACCCATTGGTTTTAGACTCATTAGCATTTAGGCCACTCCACCTGTCAGAGTTTGGGTCCAGAAGTGACCATATTTGGTCATTACCTAGCTTGTTTAGCGGGGTGCAGTCATGAACTGCATGGGTGCATGCACAGATGCAAATCTGCTAATTAGTGCTAAGCAAAAGACCAGTAAAATACTTGGATTTCACTGAACTGAACCGCAAAACTTCGTGGAAGGTCTGTATCATTCAGAAGGCCATATCATTTGTCCAATAATGCATTCAAAATGTTCCAAAAGGCACCAAGAGCACAAAGATGGAAAGATGCCAGAGGACATTTTGCCGTGGGGATTTTGGCACTTCCACGCTCGTTTCAGCCCCACAGGAACAGTTCAGTTCACTCACACTGAACTGTACCCGATGTGTCTGATCCGAGTTTGGAGGTCAGCTGTTCAAGGAGAAATTCTGCTTTTAATTTTAGACCAATAAGGGAACTTAGATTTTCATATTTTTATCCCTTAAACTTGACACATTTACACACGTTAGAATCAGTGCCTGCATTTGATTTGACCCTCTGGTTACATGTGATGCATGGAGTTGTATATATTAATTAAAATTTGCATGTATGAGTGTTTGCATCACCTGCATTAGTCGGACTAAGTGTGAATCTGTGCGAGATTCATGTTTGTGTGCAGTGTGCGCGGCCCTGAGAGCAGCAACACCTTAAGGAAACGTGAAGTCAGGAGACAACCCAAGGTTGTTGTTGAAAAACTGACTTAATACAATTGTGATTACATTGATCAATACAACACACATACCATATATTAATCAAACTAGATATAAAAAGTATATTAAACTGTTAAAAGTACCAAAGTTAAACCATTGCATGGGACGGGACAAACTGTATATCCAGCAGTCAGGAAAAACAAGCAGCCGATGATGTTTCAACCTAAATCTTCATGTTCCGACTACTTAGTGGCAGCAAGCAGCCCGGTTCAGTGGAAGTTATTCTGTATCAGGAGTGAGTCAGCTGCTGGCTCACCTCCATGCACATTTTTGCTCTTCTAATGAAGAGGCACATCCTTCCTTCTACTTTATTCTCAGTGGTTCCTCCCGCTGCTTTCTTTAGAAAGCAGTATTATCGTCTTATCAGACTAATAAAAAGGTACTGGTGCTGTCAGTAGAGTTCAGTATTAAATGGCATCAAATCATCCTTTAAAACACCAAAACCCTTGATTTGAATAAGCAGAAAATAAAGTCTACATTGAAGCATAATTCGGTTTGCCACAACTTTGGTCTCATCCTGGTAACAGACGGGGAGTGACTGCTGATGGTGCCCACTCAATTCAATGCCTGCGTGTCCATCAAATTCGCTGCAACAGAAGCAGCTGCACAGCACAGAGAAGCCAGTCGGTTTTCAAAATAAAAGACCCCGAGCAGAGTAGACGCTGTGCTTCAGAAACATTAACTTGTACAACATCACAGTCACCCTGAATCTTCCAGGGTTATCGTCACATTTTTGGATAAGCAACACCAACTCAAGTAAAAGCTGAGATCTGACAACATGATTGCATCACTAAAATCAAGTCTCCCCAGAAAATGAGCTTTAAGAGAGCACACATAAAACACACTTTATCAAATCTGAGTGGAGAGGAAGACTGCAGCAAACGTGGGGTTTGAGGAACCAGGTGAAGGGACTTTTTGCCTCCATGTAACTGCTGGCCAAGTAGAACCCAATGTGACCCTTTTACTGTTAATGTTTGTAACAGTCTGGGCGACTGTTTGCCTTTTTTAAAGTTAAAGTTTGTCGATCATTTAAGAACTTAGAATTAAAGTTTGTGTGCCTGCGAATCTGAAAATCTTGAAATACATAAAACATTCATATCAAAATCCAGGCTGAAAAAGTCAAATTTAGGTTAACTTTTCATCATTTTGTTGCAGTCTTCACACAGCTCCTAACTGATTTTATCACTCTTATTTTTAAATAAAAAAAAATCTTGTTTATTGGTTTTTACTTTTACTCCACAATTGTTTTTTCTCCTCTTAAGGATTTATTTAAAATTGTTTTGTTACCATTTACATGTGAACAATATTATTATCAGCTTATAAACTACAACTAAAACAGTGGTTCATTGACTGCAGTTTTATCGGTATAACTTTTTTTTACTGTGATAATTGTGTAGTTAAAATCTGATATTGTAATAATTGAATATTTCTTCTCACTGATCATATTTTGCACCTTCCTTCCTTTTCTGTCGTTACCTGGCGGGAAGTTTAATAATTTGATCCATTTATCCACCCTGACCTCTTTATAGCCCCGAACAGGCAGCAGACGTCATTCCTGCAGCTGTACAGGCTGTAAATATGTTGTATTTGGGAATTTTCTGAAACCACTCATTTTGGTTTTTTGTTTGTCTATCATCACACTTCACTGCAGAAATGATACCGCCCAGATCTCAGTAACCAGTTTGTAGATTACGGTTGTGTTCCCAGCTACAACTCGAGCTATAATAATTTGGTTCTGGCAGCATGTAAATGATCCGAGTCGAGGGTCCAGCTCAGCTACACGATGTTCCTCTCCAGCATCGGCTCCTGCGTCAGAATCCGGCTGAAACTGAAGCCGCTCAGGTCCAGAGTTTTAAAGTTTCCATCCAGGATCAGCTCTGCCACAGCGCGACCAACTGCGGGCGAGTGCTGCAGGCCGTGACCGCTGAAGCCTGTGGCAAAGTACATGTTGTTGATGAGGGGGTGCGTACCGATGATGGCGTTTTGGTCAAAGGTGTTGTAGTCATAGAAACCCGCCCACCCACTGGTCACCTGAAGGGAGGAATATGAGAACATCCTTATTTTAAAGAGTGATAAAAATCGTGCCTTTAGAGGCTGGCTGATCCGGCTCAAAAATGGGCCTTCGATTAAACTGAAAAGAAAACAGTTGTGGCTGATGATAACACTGTAATGCTGGCAGTAACCACATGAATCGGGGGGACCACACTTTGCCAACTGTACCTTAAGTTTGTCAAAAGCAGGAACTCTAAAGGCCAAATGAGGCCAAACATTCTCCTCAAAGAAGCTGTGGTCCACGTCTAGATTACTGGTGTCTGGCTCGTCCACCTGAGAACACACAACCAGAGCAAACAATGAGATCGTTTGCTCAGCTGTTGAAGGAAACAGCTCAGGGATAAAACACGAACCTCCTCCGGTGAGGCCCCGGCGATGTAGTTCCCGCCTAAGCCCTCTCTCCTGAAGTAAACTCCTGAGTAATCGATCAAGAAGGGAGTGTCTAGACCAGGACCACTGGGACAGTGGACCACATACACATACCTGAAAAACAGTTAAGAAGTAAACAGTTCAGGGTCTTACAGTCCTGACATCATATCAGCTGATATTTCATTTCACGCCAAGATGTAAGTGACTTTGTGTGGAGGTTTTCTGGCGTGAAAATGATCAGACTTTAAGGGATTTACTTATCCTCTGTGTGGAAAAGGCTTTACAATGAATTATCCAGACAGCCCAAAACTCTTGTCTTATTAAATGTTTATGTGGCGGTCTGACAGCTGTTCAAGGCAGCATGAGAAAAGATTTAGTGAAGGTCTAACAGACTGCAAATAAGGCAGAAAAGTGGGTAGTTCTTCATATTACAGCCCACAGCTTAAGGTGTAATTTCCATTTAACATGCAAGTTTTCTGAATTCATGTGGGGTAATCTTCAAAACCTTAAAAATGTCATTTCCAAATGATACTTAAAATGTGGGTACAGTAGAACAAGGAATAACTGACAGTTCGAGAGGAAATAAGAACACATTCAAGTAAAACGATCCTAATCTGACCTTCTTGCATAATATACATTATTATTATTATTATTATTATTATTATTATTATTATTTTAATAATAATGAGTGCGGGCTGTATTATAGAGTATCCAAAAATTTCCTTCTTATGTTGTAATTACATCATATTCTTAAGGGCTATGTTATAGACTAGCCTAACCTTAAGCTGTAATTACACATTACTATTACTATTATTACAATAGACTTCCCTAACCGCCACTTTTTACATTGTAATTATGCAGTATTATTAGGTGTGCAGACTATATTATAAAATACCCTAACCCTTTCTTTTTACATTGCAATTACATAATAATATTAGCAGAGTAGACTCTGTTAGAGAATATCCTAACCTTCACATCTTACATTGTGATTAAGCAGCAAATATTCATGGTGTATTATAGAGTATCCCAACCCCTCCTTACATTATAATTGCACAGTATTATTAGGGGGCTGGGCTCTATTATAGAGTATTTGAACCTCTCCTTCTTACATTGTCACTAATTCTATTCCATTCTACTTTGCCTACATTTTAAAGTTATATTTAGTGGCCAGAACCTATTTTTAGGTACGGAAATTTGCATCAAAAATTCACAGGAATTACATCGTAAATGTTGGAAAATTAGGCTGTAAGTCAGAGGATATATGGAGAAGTTCAACCAGGAAAGTCAAGGACATGTTTTTCATATCTGGCTAGCTCGCTGATTGATTGCTTGATTGTGTTTTCTTCAAACAAAGTTAAAAAGCAGCACACACTCGTGAACATTTAAACACACCCACATCTGCATGTATGTTTGCCACCACTGCTGCTAAAAATGCAATCCATTTCTGTGGGAAACACGGAATATAATTCGGAATTATTATTAAATAATGCTGGAAAAAAAATCAGGTGCGGTTGTATAAATAATGTAGATGAAGTCAGGCCTACTGGTCTTACTTTACACTTTGGTTTCTATAATCATTAAATTATCTTTAAAAATCAACCTGCACACAGTCTTTGAGTGTGTGGAGAGGTGGACACTGAAGCCCACCTTGAAATGGCCATAAACTGTTTGGTACGGTGAACAGTGATTCCATGGGGTGGGTGGGTTTAAAAGGGGGCCACAATTTACACAGTTCATCAGATGTGGAAGAAAAGCACCCAACGATTGGAGCCGCAACGCACATACTCAAACAGTCCAGGTCGTGCTGACTAAAATGATACGACTCGCTTTGTTGCTTACATAGATACATTTTTATTTGTAGAGTAAAAGACGCAGAGCGACAATGAAATGAAAAGACTGCAGCTGCTGGACGCTCAGAGGCAGCGCTATGAAGTCAGTTTTTCCATTTTTGGAGTGCAGAGTCTGAATAAAAACTGTCAGATATTGATGTAGTGCACTGTACGAGTCGCTGCCTTTCAAAGAAAACTCTAGCAGCTTTTTTTTTTTTTTTTTTTAAAGGAAAATGTGCCCCTCGAGTCAATAGTCTACCTTTTCCGTGGCTCAACAGGCAGTGGGATTCCCGCGATGGAGTGTTTGGGGCCAAAGCCAATTCCCAGCATCTCGGTCAGCTTCCCAGAAAAGGCTCCCGCTGCATTCACCACAATAGCGCACTCCACCGGCTGGTACTCCAGGCTGTTCGGCATCTGCACCTGCTCGACAACAAGCCGTCATCCTATCATGCACAATGCCACATTGTACGGGCAGATTACCCCCGTCCCAAACTACAAGTAAAGTTTCTCCTGTTTCTGACACAGTTCAAAGAGATGTTTGACCAGGAGCATTTCATGTTTTAATTGTGTATTTTTTATGATTTCTGGATTTTTGTTCCCCTCCAAAACACACAACACCTCTTTTCAAAAAGTGCGCAGAATCTATTATCCCCAATTCCAGCTCCATATTTTGATTCATGGCTTCTACTAGAGTAACTCTGCATAACTCACAGGTCGAAATCATTTAAAGGTTGGAAGGTTTAGCCCACAATATTTGTTAAACATCAATCAAAAAAGCAACAGACAACAGTACTAATTATTGTAAAATGATATGAATGAATTTCAAAAGGACAAACAAGCTTCCTTTTCCTCACCAGCTGACTGGTCTAAATGTTATTCGTAAAACAAACGTGCCTTTTTGGTGCCCACTCAGACAATGCAGCGAGAGACTGAGAGGCGAGTCTGTTGGCTGGATTGTAAGAGGTCAATCAACCTGTTTCTGCTTGGTACATTATATTGTCAAGCTGACAGATCACAGCAGGTAAAAACCACTCTCAGCACACACCAGAGGCTGAGAGCCATTTCCACGTCTCAGACAGGTCAGCGCTGTTTCGGCAGCACAGAACGGCACCTATGCAACAGTAGGCGGTAGTTTTTAGATGGCTGATTGTTCCAAATTAAATGGACTAGTTCTTATATAGCGCTTTTCTACTCTCTTGGAGCACTCAAAGCGCTTATACAACACGTTTGCATTC